>LBNU01034332.1:52608-67068 GCA_014162995.1 Artemisia annua | reverse complement strand
GCTTTGAGTGCAATGCTTACTTGAAGCCATGATGGAGGCAACGATCTTAAGAATTTAGCATTGCAATCTTTATTGTCTGGCTTTGCCTTCAGCTGATTCAAATGGCTCAGAATCTTATGAAATTTGTCATAACCCTTGTGGATACCTTCTTCCTCAGTGATCTGAAACTCTTGAAACTGCTGCTTCAGCATTGACTTCCTCATCCTTCTTGACTCATCATTCCCACCAAATCTAGCTTTAATTGCCATCCAGAGATCCTTTGCATCAGTCATGAAGTGAAAGTCACCTAAGTGATCTGGTGGTATAGCTTGAAGAAGAATAGTTCTCACTTTATTTTCCCTTTGAAGAGCAAGAACCTCTTCAGCAGATGTAGGATCAAGATAGTATATTCTACCATCTGCGTCAGTGCCAGTCCTCTTTGGGCTGTTACCTTTAAGGACCACCTTCTAAAGATTATGATCAATGTTGGTAATCCAGTTCTGCATCTGCATTGCCCATAGTTCATACTCTTCTTTCTTAAGGTAGGGGAATTTTGCATTGCTGTTAGAGAGAGTGAGGTGATGAAGGGATGCTGTGTTTTGATTGTGTGTTGTATCTGACTAAGTGTCAGATCCTGGCATGATGTAATGTTGTGTTGTTGAGGAGTGTGAAAAAGTTGATGTTCTCAGTATCAAAGAGACTCTCCCGAGGCTCTTATACCACTTGTTGAATCTAACACCCTTGATAGATCTTGTAGCTCTCGTTGATCGTTAGCAGTGTCTATGTAATCACAAACACTCTAATAGAGAATCTCCAAATCTTGTATTCTAATGCGGAAAATAAATACAAACAGAAACAATGAATACTAAGAACGTTTGATCCTCTATGGATCTTTTATATAATAAGAACTTGTTTTTCAAAACTCATAAACTCGTAATTCATAGAACATAAACTTGTGTTCCTTTTATAGACAAGGAACCCTAACCTAAACCGTTTCACAAGAAACGTATATTCTATAAACTCTAAACAATATGCATTATCTTTTCCTAATATTACTCATGCATATCCTAACTATATTACAAAATACGCGGTTTAACTCTATCCGCAGTAACTAAATATGCTGAAGCTTAGCCTTCAGCAGAAACATTTATTCAGTAGAATCTATCTCTTCAGCAGATTCCATCCGCAGCTACCATCAACAGAATTCTCACTTAGCAGAATTCCCAACATAAAGAATTCCAAATTTCTTTTGCGGTATTACACATAAAAATTCTTTCATATTCTTTGCGTGGTAACGCATTATAAATAACCATTTTAGCCTCATTATTTTTAGAAAGTTTCTTTTTCAAATCATCGCTTTGTTTTTCATAAGAAACAAGTTCATCCTTTTTAGTTTCCGAATTATATTGTAAAGGAAGAAAATCACCATTAGTAATAACATGCCAAAGATCTAGATCCTTTGATTTTACATAAGTTTCGAATCGATTTTTCCAATATAAAAATCCATCACTTTCAAATAGTGGTGGTCTTTGCATAGATTGCCCTTCTAAATATTTTTCCGATTCCATAGATCGATTCAAGTTTTAAAATACAATTTATTTTAAAAATCTTGTTCGACGTGGCTCTTGATACCAATTGTGGAAAACTAGAAGGGGGGGTTGAATAGTTTTACGTCCGTTTTAAAATTTATAAAAACAAGTTTGTTTTAAAAACTTCGATTCTAGTTTATGTGATTTCAATACTTGCACTATATGAACAATTATATATTTACTAACTAACTAAGCTAATATTGTATAAGTGAATAAGTAATGAATGAAAAGAGTTAGAAAGATCAAACCCAACACAAGGATTTATAGTGGTTCGGCTACAAGGTCACCTTCCTTGTTCCTACTCCACTCCCCGAGTCACCTACTCGAGAGTTTTCTTCACTATGTCAACAAACTCCCTTGTGGCGGAGAAACCTTACACAACTTTCGCTTACACCGGCTTAACGACACAAAGCTAGATGTCGGGTTCTAATTCTAGCTAGAACCAATCTCACGACTTCTTCACAACTTCTACACTACTTATACACACCACACCTTCTTCACTACTTCACACCACCTCACTACTACACAACTTCTTCACCCTACACAACTTCTACTTCTCCTAAACTACTTATTACAAGCACGACACAACTTCACAAATAATATACACAATATACACAACTACTCTACAATACTTCTTGAACTTTGTTGTTGAAGTAGTATTCTTCTTTTGCACTTTGGATGAGGATGGATGACAAGGGATTGAATCACTTGAAACAAAGATTAATAATCTAATGATCAAAGGGTTTTAGAAGATGTTTAGAGAGATTTAGATCTTTTTTTGAAAATTTTCGTGCAAAAGGTGAGAAAAATACTTGGTTTGAGGTGGTATTTATAGGAGAAAATTTCTGACAGATTCTGACAGAGGAGCGTGGCCGGCCCCCTTAATTCATGGCCGGCCCCCTTAAAATTAAGGGGGATGCCCCTTATAATTAAGGGGGCCGCCCAGCTGTAACGGCCAAAAAATCTGTCTTTTAGTGGGGAAAATTTATTTGGTGAAAAACTAACTGATTTTGGTTAAAAATTTGAATTCATATATTTAGTATGATTTAAATATTTTTTTTTATTACCAAAAGTGTTTTTCAAAAATATATAATATGTTTATATAATTAAATAAATTTTGTAATAATTAATTAAATACCCCTTTGATCATGGGATGTATTAAGCACTTGTTTATTCATACCTTAAGTGATTAAGTTGGATAAAATGATATAAACTAGTTTAATACTTGTTTACGTAGTAATCTTACGTTTAATGATTTTACATTTTGTGATCGTAAAAATGTAGAGATATTGAAAAATATAAATAACATTTTTATGCATTATTTATGTCAACAGACCCTGTGGTACGCTTCAGTGCTACAATCCTCATATAAGGAGCGAAAGCTTCTTACTTTTGAGAAGATTTAACAAACTTTTCATGATTTCTACAAATCTGCTCAAAAGAAAAGTATTTCAACTCAATTAGTAATCACTTGTTGAGAGGGAGTACTTGACCAAAAACATCGTTCTCAAATCTTAATGTTTTGATTGATTTCTCCCCATAAGACTCAAAAAGGCATATTTTAATCAAAAGTTTACAAAAACAACATTTGATATGCTATTTTTGAGGGGGAGAAGATAAAATGTGATTAAAATATGATGTCAAAAGTTCTATCTTGTGCGAGCTCGACTCAGAATTGACCCACTAATTCACGAAACAACAAATGTTAGTATTCGAAAGGATTTATCCGAGTAGAAAGTACCGTTTCGAGAAACTCTTCTTAGACGTCTACTTTGATGGGTCTAACTTCCTTTTTAGAAATGGTAACAACTTCAAGTTAGTTATTAGGGCTAGTTATCACCTAAAAACTGATAATTGATCCCTTTAACTAAGCAACGTAAACGTGTCCCTCGGGTACATGTCTATTAAGAGTGGATCAATTTAAAAGTGCCAACTCCTCCCGCATGTGCAAATTTCTGAAAACATTCATGAGCATATGTGGAGGGGGAGTCTTTGATAAGAAATAAAAACCCTCTAAGTGTTAACAAAAGGTTTTATAATCATAAACACTTTGAGAGATCTTTCAAACATTTGGTTCAAAGGCATCAATAGGATAGTCATGGAGTTACAAGGTGACTAAGGATAGGAATAACCGTCCTATGATCCACCAGAACCGGAGGGATCTACCCAAGGACATCACCAATAGTTAGAAATTAGAAGTCCTTAGGTATGATATGAAAAAAAGGAGAAAGGAATGAAAGGAGAAAGAAGGGGTTGAAGAATTAAAAAAAAAATGATAGAAAAGGGTGAGAAGAAATAGCCCTCAGTTGTTTAACCTTAGTTCAGACACCGGGTTCAATTCATATGCTACTGGTCGTTGCTAAGGCGACACCGGTATTGAAGATAAAGACGTCATGGACCTAGTGGCGCAATGCACCTAAACCTTCTTAGCCACTCAAGTTTCTCTCAAAAGATACTTTTTTTCATTCTCACGGAGAACCCTGCATAATCTATTGACCATTCACTACGAGTGTGTCGATATTGAAAAGGAGGTACTCTGCTCCACACCTCCGATGACCAAAATGTGCACAAATTGAGTCTAGAGCCACGAGATACATCAAAGATCTCTTAGGAACACATAATACTTCTACACTAGAGTCTTACATCATTGGACACTAAGTGTAAATTATCGAGTCCTACGCAGATCTTAGCCATCTGTCATGAATGTTTATGAGGGATTTACTTATGTATTTCTCGAATGATTGAACGGAAATGCTGCCAGGGTCAACATCAAACAGTCCTGACAACAGGTCACTTAGGTGATTCCTTGTGGATTACGCTTAGTGTTTGCTATGGTTCCAAACGGTCTACAGTCGTAGGGTGATCTCCAGTAACTCACCTAATCGTGGGTGTACTTATGTATGTCTGTGTAAGCCCTCTAGGGGGTATCCGATTAGGAACGGCCTTGGTAAGGATTAGAAGGAGTCTTCACACTATGATGTTGACAAATTCTAATTCCAAACCTGTTAGTACCGGACGTATTGTTGCTAACTATTTTAATGCAGGTACAACTACCATCTTGAACACCAACTTCCACATGCTCATACCTACATCTCAATGCCTCAGAAAGCTCTCCTCAAAGATCGATGCATTGTTAAAGACTAAGAAGGATTCTACGTCAACACAAAGAATCTTCAACAAAGAAATGAGAGCTATAAATGTATGAAAGCACCAACGTCAAAGATGTATGAGCATGTTGGAAAGGCGCGGATCCACTGGAGACTAAGAACGTGACGAATGGCAGATTGCAACATCAATTGATCACTATCACATCATCAAAGACAAAGAACAAAGAACGATGAATCATTTTGCTAACTAATTTTTTGAAAACGTCTGAAGCCGTAAAAGTCAAAGATTAAAAGACAAAGAAAAGACGTCGAGCAACCTTGATAATCATCATGACCGACCCTTAGGGGGAGATTGTTAGGATCACGTTTCACGTCATCTCTCAAATCTCGGTCATTTCACATAATGTAATAGGTTGCTATGTTACTTAGTTTATTTATGTTACATGATGTAAGGCTCTTAAAGCCCAAAAGGCCTTTAGGCCCAAACGTTTAAGGATAGGAAGGAGAAGGGAGTGTTGCCCTAGCTCCTTACCTATAAATAGAGACCTCATGTAACCTTTCTTGTTAGGAATACGTTTTTCTATAGAAGGTTCGGTCACTCCGAGTATTGTATTAGCGTCATGTAGCTCGTAGTATTTATCATAATAAGGTAGTTGTTAGTTTAGTTTAAGTAACACCGTGGAAGAAGGACGGGTCTTTACCCACTGTATGCCTGATCCACAGCTCGAAGGAGAGCGTTTATTGTAACTATAAATACCCTTTCCCACCCAAGGGAAGGGGTTGGAGCTTCTAATCATATGACTATTTTTATCTTCACTTTCTTTCTCTAGAACTCCCAACTCTCTCTCTTTCTCTCTCTAACCTCTTCCTCTTATTCTCTTCTTTCATACTTTGATCTAACTAAACGCAAGAACCATATATGTTATGATTTAGAGTATCTTACAATTGGTATCAGAGCGCCATGGTTTCATCTTAGGGCCTTGGATATTCGGATTTGGTGTGGTTTTTGTGGGTTTTGGTTAGTTAGATTAGTTTCTTTAGAAAACATCTTGGTTTGTTCCTATTAGTGTTATATGATGTGTTTTGGACGTACTTTTGTGACGAGTGGTGTTAGAACTTCTTAGTTTCTCAATTGGTTTGGTCATATCTTTCGTTATTTTGAAGCTTGAGTGATTCTTGGTTGCATTTCTTGATAGCGGTTACCTCTACTGTTAAGTGTTCTTGGTAGAGGTTAGCTCGAGTGAAGCAGTGGTTACCTCCAACGGTTAGCTCATTTTGCCATTTATAGACAAAGAGACAAAAACGCTAGAAAGGGACTGTTTTGGCGGTTAGCGATTAGCGGTTAGTACCCTTCAGCGGTTACCCCCTTCCAGCGGTTACCTCTTCCAGCGGTTACCTTTTCCAGCGGTTACCTCTTCCAGCGGTTACCTCCTCCAGCGGTTACCTCTTTCCAGCGGTTACCTCCTTCCAGCGGTTACCTCCTTCAGCGGTTACCTCTTTTCCAAGTGGTTATCTTTTTCAGTGGTTATCTTTTCAGTGGTTAGCTCTTTAGTGGTTACCTAGTCTGGTGGTTAGCTCTTCAGTGGTTACCTATTCAGTGTTTAGCTATCGTCAGCGTTTAGCGATTTGCTAAAGTTGCAGCTTGACCAAAGTTGACCTTTTACGTTAAAACTTCAAACGACCATAACTTTTGAACCGTAACTCCGTTTTCAGCGAAATACCTGTCAAAATGACCGAAACAGGCTTAGTATTGTGAGGTTTCACCACGAAGTCGTGAAACGAATTTTTCATAGCCCAAATCACCTCTGGAGTGAAGATATTGAGGTTTTAAGTTTTCAGACCATAATTTCACCATTGCAACCTGCATCAACCAAACCAAATCACACTGCTTGTTGATAACTCACTGACAGGTGATCAAGTATTATGAGGTGACTATACGCTGCAAATTGAATAGTTCTGTGATTTAAGAATTGCTGCAATTTGAGTTGTTGCAACTTGTCAAATTATAATCTGACGTTGTGAGTTGATTCTTGCATTTGACTAATTGTGATTTGACTTGGTGTGATTTGACTCGTTGTGACTTGACTTTGATAGCTTACTGTACCTTGCAAAGTTCATCATCTCAGACTCAATCACCTAAGTACTCAGCATCATTTCACGGTTTCTTCTTGACTTTGTAAAATCCCGCGAAAGATTCTATTTCTCGGTTTAAGTCATAGACTTGTAAAATCCCGTGCACGTTAACATCATGTCTACTACTTCAGATTCAGTGATACCTAAGATACTCGAATTATACGACATGATCGATGAACATAAGACTTCCAACCCTTTACAGCAAATTACGTGCTTGAGTCTGATAATGCTGCAATGGAATCTTCGTGCTCGAATTCTCTAGAGAATGAGTTTCATCAGCAAATTAAATTACCTGACAATACAAAGGAAAGTTGCATTGAATGTTTTCGATTACTTCACTCACATCTCAAGGTTCTCTTTTCACAACCTGGATATTTGGGAGGATACAAACGTGCATTCGAAACATTCTTTGATGAAGATGTTGAGACCTTTACAGTCAAAATGATTATGAACTTAGATCAACTTCAACAACAACTTGACAAAGGTGAATTTTCTGAAGGTAGATCTATGGCTGCATTCTGTATGATCAACACCCAGCTCCAAGTGTTCATTAATTCGCGATTCACTGAGGAGTATGATCATGAGAGTCAAATGACGAAGAAGTGCTTTGCTACTTACACGGGAATCGAAGTTAACATTTTCAGAGTCACACTACTCCAACTTATGGGTAACGTTAAGGAGTACATTGAGGAAAGAGCACAGCACACACGTCAGAATAAAGACAAGGTGAAGGCATGTCGGATGCAATCAAGTGATGGTATTGTGGATTCTGGTAGAGCATTAGATATTGGGTCAGTTGTCACTGAAGGCAGAGGATCAGTGACTAATAAGATTGACACTACCAACAGTTCATTGACTCTTGTTGCACATGAAATGGATGCATATATCCGAATGGTAAAAGAACGGGTGTCACGTGCTGAGGTACTCAAACTGTATAAAAGGATTGATGAACCGAAGATACTCAACACATTACATCAAACTAATGTTGTTGAGTCAGATGATGTTGAATTGGAAAACAACGATGCTTTCCCAATTGAACAACATGTGAAGCACAACAAAGAAACTGATGTACCTATTGGAGCATCTTCTGTTGTAAATGATGATAATGTGTTGCATGAACAAAAGATTCCTAACGAAGAACAACAAATAAACGTTGTTGAGTCAGATACTGCTAATATGGGAAATAGCAATGTTACCCCATATGAACAATATGTGAAACACAACGAAGTGTCTGTTGTACCTAGTAGTTCATCTTCTGTTGTAAATAATGCTTGTGAGTTGCTTGAGAACACTGCTTACATCCCTGATGACACTCTGACCACTAGACTTAATATCCTTGAGGAACAAGTGATCATATATGAACAACGTGCAAAATTTGAGCTAACCGAACGTGAACAGAAAATGAATTGGCAAATGCGTGCATACATAACAGAACGTAATTTAAGGGAAGAAACATTGAAAAAAGAGTTATATTCTTTACAAAATCAACTTGATCAAACTGTTAAACAAAAAAAGGAGATACAGAAAAGTGTAATTACACTAAAACTTGATTTTCAGGAAGAAAAAACAAAACTCTTAAATGATTTCTCCAGACTTAAAATGTTGAAGAATAAGCTCGAAAACAAGTTGTACACGCAAGGCCAAACCATTAAAACTACTCAAATGATTCAAAAGCATAAAAAGTTATGTGATGAAAACAGTGAAAAAGATGTAGGTGAACCCAAATCTGATTGCCTTAGGAGCGTTAGAGTTGCCCAACCTGCATTATATGATGCAAATGTTATGCTTAAGCCTGGTCATGCCCCTCCTGATGTGACGTCATTTGATGAGACCAATGAGATAGAAGTAATAACTAGAGAGAAATTGGCTGAAAAATTAAAGGATCCCTTGTGCATTGCAAACAAAATTCTGTACAAATATGATTACTCTGAAGATAACCGATTAGCTATTTTTGTCCCTCAAAAAAGGTTAACCCCAGAGCAAGTATTTTGGAATATAGACTTAGAAAAAATGAAAGCAGAAAGACTTGTGGGCGAAACCAGTACCATTTTTAAGATAGCTGATCCAACGTTATACCCACCACATACACCCATGCATCTTGTTCCTTTAACTCTCCCCACGCAAAATAATACTCTAATTGGTTTATATGTTCTTGGTCAATTATTTGCTGATTTTGATAAAACATGTAAAAAGAGAATTACGCCAACGGGTATTACTGAAGGGGAAAGGGGTTTTGAACAAACAAAACAATGTTATTTAACAGAGGTTATGCCGTTCTTTAAGCTTCTCAAAGAACATTTTGAGGGTCTTCAAAAAACCCTAAACAAAGATGTGTCTGATATGAAAGAGGTGTATAAAACTGTGGAAAATAAGGGAAAACAACTGGCCATTGATCTTAAACACAGTGAAATTGAGAGGAAAAATGTTCTCATCATGAATGAGAATTTGATTGCTAATTGTGTTGCACAGGACGTGTTTTATACCGCTACTGAATCTGCTTTATCTGTTTGCCAATTTCATGAGATGTCTATTGCATTGAATGTTTTCCAGAATCGTGTTGTTGAGCTTGAGGGGGAGAATTTAAAATTGCGTGAGAAAATTCAAAACGATGACCATGATAACATGGTCAGGCATTTTTCAAAACTAGAGGTTGATAATCTTAATTTGCAATTAAAGTATCAACATTTAGAAGAAAGAATTAAAAGCTCAAATGCCAAGACATCTTCGGATGCTCCTGAATTTGATGCATATTTTGAATTAGCCAAACGTGATGAAAAGATTCAAGCTCACACTAACACGATTCAGAAGTTGAGGGTTCAAATTGCCCAATTGAAATCTCATAAGAGTGATGTGACTAACACCCATAAACCAAAGTCTGTAGATTCTCAGAATTTTCATTTTCAAGACATCATCAACAAACTACAATATGAAAATGATTGTTTTCGAGCTGAAAATTCAAAAGTCAAACAACATTACAAAGAGTTATATGATTCAATTAAGATCACACGTGATAAAAACAATGAAAAGATAACTTCTTTGCTTAAAGAGAATGAGAATCTAAAGACTCTGGTGAAAGGGAAAATGCCAATCATCACTAGTGATAATGTTGTTCTAAAGGTTTCTGCTTGTAAGAAATATGATGTTGATGCTGTGAATATCCCGCTCCCTCTTAGGAACAATAGGTCTGCTCACTATGCGTATCTATCGTACCTTAAGGATAGTCTAGACATGCTTCGCGAGACTATAGAAGAGGATAGGACAGTGAAACCACAAGATAGTGCTATTCTAGATGCCTGCTTTCTCACTAAACGATCCCAGGAGCTCTTAGAGTATGCCATTGGTACATGTCCTAAGAATGACAACAAGCAAGATAGGCTCACTGCATCATTCTCAATGACTAAGAACAAGCATGTAACCTTTGAGGCACCCTTGGAAACTTCAGATCCCAACACATCTAAACATGTTCAGCAGCTGAAAGTGAAAAAGACTAAGATTCCCATCAGTCCTTCTATAGGAATTAATAGTGACACTAAAGCTAGAGAGTCAAAACCTATGAGAAATATAAAAAATGATGAGACTTCACCAGCTAAAAGTGTTCCTAAGAAGAAAGTAGAAGACCACATGAGGAACAAAAAGTCGGTTTTGAGCAAAAAGAATCATAATTCAAACCCTAATTCACTTTGCAAAACATGTAATGAATGCTTAATTTCGGCTAATCATGATAAATGTGTTGAGAAATTTTTGAAGTCATCCAACAAAACCCCAGTAAAGAAAGTTTGGAGAGCTAAACAAGTTAAGCAAATTTGGAAAGCAACAGGAAAACTATTTGCCAATATTGGTTATCAATGGAAGCCCACTGGAAGGAAATTCACTTTAGGAGAACAGTGCCCTTTAACTAGGATAACTAACTCTAAAGTAGTGCCTATTAAGAAATGGAAGCCAACTGGTAGAACTTTCCCTTTAGAGGCGTATTGTCCTTTAACTAGGCCCTTTGCATCTACCAGTGAAACCTCCACCATTGAAACGAATGCACCTAAGGCCTCTGTGGCTGAAGAATTTGTTTGCACTAACCAACTGGAACCCAACTTAAATTGGGGATCCGGCACTCCAAACTCTCTTGCTTTGTCTGTTTTCAAATGCAGGTCGTACAAATCGTCCTTTGACATTTGGACTCAGGCTGCTCATAACATATGACCGGGGATCGCTCACAGCTCAAGAATTTCGTGAATAAGTTTATCGGGTCAGTTAGATTTGGGAACGACCATTTTGGGGCAATTATGGGTTATGGAGATTATGTCTTTGGTGACAGTGTAAATCCTCATGGTATACTACGTGGAAGGACATGGTCACAACTTGGTTTCTGTTGGTCAATTGTGTGATTCCGATCTTGAAGTTGCCTTCAGTAAACACACATGCTTCATCAAAGTATTGGATGGCCTCAAAGAACAAATTGTGACTATGGCATCGACGTTTAAATCGCTTGAACTTTGGTACCATCAATGATCTTGCTCGCAAGGATTTTTGTACGAGGTATACCCAGATTAAAGTTCGAAAAGAATCATCGTTGTTCGGCTGGTTAACTAAGCAAAAGCAAGAAGCATACCCACTAACCCAAAACTGTCAACACCATCACGGAAGTTCTTCACACCCTTCACATGGATCTTTGCAAACCAAGTAGAGTGCAGAGTATTAAAGGGAAGTAATAAGCTCTAGTTTTCATTGATGACTACTGTTGGTTTACACGGGTGAAGTTTTAGAAAACCAAGGATGAAACTCCATAGGTTATCATCAAACTGATCATACAATTGCAAGTGAGACTCAACAAAACCATCAGAATCATCCTCACCGATAATGGAACTGAGTTTGTAACACCCAAAAACTAATCCTTGACGCATACTCTCCACAACAAAACTCCATGTGAGCTGATACTTGGCAAGAAACTAGATCTCACTTTTCATCAAATGTTCGGTGCTTCATACTATCCAACAAGTGACAGTCAAGATCTAGGAAAACTCAAAGCTAAAGCAGACATTGGATTCCTCGTTGGGTATGCACCAGATCGCAAGGGATACCAAATCTACAACAAACGAACCCGATAAATCTTGGAAACAATTCACGTCACATTCAATGAGCTGACTAAGCAAATGGCTTCTGCACAGATCAGTGTAGGACCCACGTCTAAAATTTTGTCTTCTGAACCAACCAGTTCAGTTATTGTACAGTATCCCACTCCTGTATGTACCTTATGTACCATTTACCGATAAGGATTTGGAGATCTTGGCTAATCAAATGGTTGATGAATACTTTGAGCCGCCAATTGGTGATACACCGGTACCTCCAGCCATCGCAGCTCATGTTCCAAACAATCCAAAATGGTTCATCTTGTCCTGTTTCAATAGCTCAAGACGCTCCATCAGCAAGTCATTCATCAACATCAACATACTTTCAATCTCCTTCCGTACATCAAGGCACTGCAGTCGACGATTATTTTGAAGTAAATCCATCTGCTCCACCTGGTGTTGCTCCGTTCTAAAACACATTTACTCCTGAATCTTCATCTAAGGCTTCTTCTTCAGGAGATCTTAACACAAGCACATCAGTTTCCTACCCACAACTACAAGATCTTCACTATGATGGGAATCCTTCTCAACCGGTGTCCACACGAAGTGATCTGAACACACATGCCTTGTGGTGCTTTTATAATTCCATACTATCCAAAGTCGAGCCTAAAGATTTTAAGATTGTCATATTAGACGAATGTTGGTTTAATGCGATACAAGAAGAAAGACATGAATTCTATCAACTTTAAGTATGGGAATTGGCACCATCTCCAGACTGTGCAATCAGATGAGCATGATGACGTTCTGAATACAAGGCAAGGGTTGTTGCTAAGAGTTATCATCAAAAGAAAGGCATTGATTTTGAGGACTCTTGATAAGTCCGCGGGAGCAAAGTACAAGCTCAAACCACGAGTTCGTTGTCCCAACGAGGGTTGAATATGGATCTCTTCACTCAAGACCGTGAGCTATGTGTCGTGAATAAGGTTTAAAAGAAAGTTTTGGTTTTTGTCTATACTACAACGACAAATTAAAGTAAAGGAAAGCGGTAAAACGACATGAAATGAGAAAACAAGTAAAGTTGCATGAATAAAAGTGCGATAAGAAATGAAAGCGGTAAATGAAAGCGATAAGTAAATAAAACAGTAAATGAATTTAAAAGACAATGTGTTTGCAAAGCGACGCGAATAAGTTTATCAAGCTTGAGGTAGAAGTTTGCAACGAGTTATTCTCCTTTCTCGAGATTAATTGTTGATTAATCTTTTGAAAAGATATTAACCCGAGACTAGTGAATTAATCGTCCAAAGGTTTCGTCTTTGAATAATCAACTCACACGTCTAAGCAATCTTTCGATTACTTATCACAAACGTTTAACACTCTCGCTAAACTCACAAACTCGAATTGCTAAGCAAACACGATTTAAAACTACTCACGACTCATATTAAAATTTAAAACGATGAAGAAAATAAAACAAAAGACTTGTAAATATTAAAACGTAAAATGTTTTTGTTTTTTTAAGTTTAATTAATAAACGAAAAATAAAGTAAACGATTAAAAGAAAATAAAACAAGTGAATAAAAATAAGCTAAGTTAAAAAGATTAAAAGAAATTTCGGCAGAGTTTCGTTTAGGAATGAACCAAACAAAACTCCACTCGATAAAACGATGGAGTAAATAAAAGTCTAACTCGACTTGAAAAAGATATAAGAAAAGAAGAAGAGAAAACAAGACACGACTCAAAATAAACTTGGACTAAAAATAAAGTTGACGCAATAAAAACTAAACTCGCTATGTAAATAAAAAAATAATACTCGCTATGCAAGTTTGACTAAACAAACTCGCTATCTAAATTCTCATTCTATACTCGCTACATCATTCTGCCAAAGTCGCTAGACATCAATGTTGACTTTCAAACTCGCTACTTACTTTGCCAAACTCTATACTCGCTATGTATATTTGTCCCAAACTCGCTATAGTCTTGTTTGACTTACAAATACTCGCTATGCTACTTGTTGACTAATACTCGCTATATAAAAAAAAACTAAACTCGCTAAATAAATAAAAAAACAAACTCGCTACTAAACCCTAAAATTAACGTGACACAAACTTTATAAAAAAATAAATAAGACTTATAAAAACTTGATAAATAAAACGTAAAGACACTAAAATAAGCTCAAAAATAAGCAAACGAGCCACGGCTTCTTTTGGAAGCCTAACTTATTTGTATATCTTTTCACTTGAAACAAAAAACATGCAAAGTTGGTAGAAAATAATAAAAACTTGTAGAAAAGATTAAAAGAAAAGCTTGTAAAGATTAAACAATAAAGATTAAAGAGCGCGAAAATAAGCTAGAAATAAGACATCAAAATAAGCTTGCATTAAAGATGAAAATAAAACTTACACTAAAGCATGAAAAATAATCTACACTACACCTAAACTACTCCTAAGACTAACCAACTAACCAACCTTCACAATGAGGCTTAAGCTTCTATTTATAGGCCAAGAGCTTCTAAAGTTTTGACAATGTTGCAACTTAAGCCCTTGAACCTTTACAATTCATGAAAAGAACACTAAAACTTTGTTACAAACTACTAAA
>LBNU01034332.1:19272-49650 GCA_014162995.1 Artemisia annua | reverse complement strand
TGCCTGGATGCCACAGCTCGAAGGAGAGGTTTATTGTAATATAAATACCCTTTCCCACCAAGGGAAAGGGTTGGAGCTTCTAATCATATGACTATTTTTCTCTTCACTTTCTCTCTCTAGAACTCCCAACTCTCTCTCTTTCTCTCTCTAACCTCTTCCTCTTATTCTCTTCTTTCTTACTTTGATCTAACTAAACACAAGAACCATATATGTTATGATTTAGAGTATCTTACATTTCTTATTGTTGGTTTAATTGATATCCTTTCCAAACTATTGTCATATTGTTTCTCATATCTTTTAGATCAACCAAATCTATTTCTCATCTCATTTCTTACATAATCAATACTTGTGTTTACAAAATGGTGACCTAACACCACCACACAGACTCAAACCAGGTAAAGCCCTCCCTTTTCAGGAGGTTGGTGTGGCCACCTAAAGTTGTTTGCACCTAGAAGGAATTGAACTTGAACGTCACACGTTTTAGAGTGATAGCCACAAACCCTTTTACCACTAGGCCACCATTAAGTGGTTAACTCTTTAGCTTTTATGTATGATAGTGGTGGTATTTTGTGTTTTATAGAAATGTAAGCACTTGTTAGGCCCTAATCTTAGTGTAACATGTGGAAAACTAGAGTGGGGGTTGAATAGTTTTACCGGTTTTTTGTTTGTTTTAAAAGTTTGCTTTGTGAAAAACTTAGATTCAATTCTTTGTGAAATCAACCAACAACAATATGAATACTAAACTACACTGTTGTGCATAAACAATAAAAGTAAAGAGTAAGAGATGGAAAAATCAAACCGAGGCAAAGAGTTTTATAGTTGTTCGGTAACGAAGCTCATCTTCGCCCTACTCCACTCCCCGAGTACCCAACTCGAGAGTTCTAAGCACTATGTCAACAAACTCCCTTCAGGCGGAGAAAACTGTACAACATCGCTTATCACAATTTTCGACACTAAGCTAAATTGTTGATGCAAATAATGTCTAAAAACGTTATTCTCATCTTTCAATATCTCTATGTTTTGATGATAACAAAATGTGAAAACATCTTACGTCAAAATTAACGTAAACAAGTTTTTAGTCGATATATCTGATTTCTACGTTAATCACTCTAGTTATGAATAAACAAATTTACAACTTGACAAATGATCAAAGAAGTGAATTTGTGTTTTGATCTTTCCATTTTTAGCTTGACAAAACCTTCTTTTCAAACATATATTTTATAAATTATTTTTGAAATATAAAGAAATGTTTTATTTGGGAAATTCATTTCAAAAATCCCAAACAGCTATATTTTATCCAAACCAGCTCCAAACTCCCCCCAAACAAAATTTTACCACTAAAAACAAAATCTGGAGCGTGTTTGTCTGGCACGGTACCACGGTACCACTAAATTTAGTGGTACCGTGTGACAATTAGTGGTGCCGTCCCTCAAAACGGTCAGATTTCCAAATTCTATAAATACCACTTCATTTCCCAAATTTTGGTCATCCTTTCACACACTTAACTTTCTGTAGTCATATCCTCAATCACCTAAACTCTCCTTTGATCATTAGTTAGTTTTCTTTTGTTTAAAGAGTGATTCTTTCATCCAACCAAGAATCATCTACATACCTCTACTAGTCAAGAGAAGAACACAAAGTATCAAAAAGATACAAGGTGTTGGTGTCATAGAGTAGTGCACTTGCATTACAAGTTGTCTACTTGATTGTATCTTGATATACATCTAAGTGTTTTAGTATTTCTTAGTTATTTGATCATTGTGATCTTGTTGAGATCTTGGGGACCTCTTGAGTGTTGAGTGATATAGTATTGATCAAGTGGATCAAGAGTAGATTGTGAGGATTGTGTGAATCTTGTGAGGATCGTGTAGATTGTGTGAGGATCATGTTGATCGTGTGATAAGTTAGGATTGTGTGGATCGTGGTAGATTGGTACTAGCTAAGATTAGTACTCGACATCTAGCTTAGTGTCGGAAAATAAGTAAGCGACGTTGTATGGTTTTCTCCGCCTGAAGGGAGTCTTGTTGATATAGTGCTAGAACTCTCAAGTCGGATACTCGGGGAGTAGAGTAGGGCGAAGAAAAGCTTTGTGACCGAACCACTATAAATCTCGTTGTCTTGGTTTGATCTTTCCATCTCTTCTATTTACTTACTTATTGCATATTTGTGTTAGTATAGTGTTGTGTTCGTATTGGTGTTGATTGATTTCATCTACAATTGAATCTAAGTTTTTCATAGAGAAATTTTTATAACTAAAGTTAACAAGTCGGTAAACTATTCAACCCCCCTTCTAGTTTCCTACATAAATGTCGAGTAGTAATGTAGCCAGTACCAATCTCACTCATGACCTACACGATCCTTGCTAGCACACAATCTACGCGATCTACTCTTGATCCACATGATCAACACACTATCACACAACCTACAAGAGATCTCCAAGATCTCAACAAGATCACTATAATCCACATACACAAGCTAATAAAAGTATGAACAACTGGATGTATGCCTAGATATAACAAGTAAGTGTTACGAGTGCACTATACTAATACTACAACACCTTGTATCTTCTTGATACTTTGTGTTTTTCTCTTGCACTTGTAGAGGAATTATGGTGATAACTTGGTTAGATGAAAGGATCACTCTTTAGACAAAAGGAAACTATCTAAATCATAAAGGGAATGTACATGTGATAGAGGATTTAAACTCAGAAAGTTTTGTGTGAAAAGGGATGCCTAAAAACTGTGAGACTGGTATTTATAGGCAATGAAAATTTGACCATTACTGTAACACCCCAACCCGAAAAGGGCTAAAGTGTACATAATGGAGTCAAATCAGAACACAAGTGAAACGGAGATACATTTTTAATACAACATTTACAAGCGTTACAAATGAAAACTAAAGAAAGTATAAACTACAAAGGGCAACAAACTAAGCTAAGCCCAAGTAGAATATACTAAGCCCAACATCAAATACTTCTAATCATCTCTAAGTCCAGCCAGTAGCTAATCAGGGTGAAGTCTTCTAAGTCCAAAATAAGATCTCTCAACCATAAGCCCAACTTCCTACTAAACCTGCCGCATGAAAAAAAAATAGAAATGCGGTTGAGCTTACAAAGCTCAGTGTACAGATATATATATACAGGTAACAAAGCAAAAGCAGAGAAATGATACGAATGAAATGCAATGAATAGAGTCAAAAGAAGCATAATAAGTACAAGGTAAGGAAGTATGACGAAAGGTCAAGGTATCAGGTGAATATATGTGTCAGTATATTTACCCCAGGCCAAACAAATATCCAAACAAACCATACCATAATCCATGTATTCAGAGGGGAGTCCTCGGAATACCAAATGTAGTAAGAGGGGAGTCCTCAAGTAATCCATTGAGTAACTAGCTCCCAAAATGTGAGGGGCTTCATGCACGCATGCCCAGTCACCAAACAAATATATACGTAGTCCAATCCATGCCGTCATCATAATGGTCGTAGCGCAAACAAATATCAAACAAACAAAACTAGCATGCATCCATACGCCCCTGCAAAACAAATCATAATTGTAGTAGTAGCAGATAACAAACCAGGGACGGCGTGGTAAATCTCTCCAACCACGGTAGAGTACATAACATTGGTGCATCAATGCTATGGTTGTAGCTACTCCACAACAAGTAATACCTAGGTAAATACTGAAGGGTCATGTAGTCAAGGTTCAATATCAAACTATAAGAGCCAAGTCATAATCAAAGGTTCAATGTCAAAGGTTCAACATCAAAGGTTCAGTATCAAAGGTTTAGTATCAAATATTCAGTATCAAAGGTTCAATATCAAAGGTCAATGTCAAAGGATCAATCAAAGATGTAACATCAACGGGTCATAATGGAGAGGTCAAAGCAAAAGTTCCCAATCCACAAGGTTCACTATTCCAAGTTCCAAAGTCCCATAGTTCATGATCAAAGGGTCATAATGAGAGTTTAAAACAAAAGTTCATTTTAGCAGGTACCCATCACTTGTTTTAAAAGGTTCGTAGTATAGTCCCATTTAAAAAGGTTTATAACAAGGGTTTATTTAGAAAGATCTTCCAAAAATAGACATTTGTAAAAGTAATCTTTAATAAAGGTTTTAGTAAGATATTCTTCAAAAGTGTATTTATGCAATTATAAAATCTCATATAAAAGTGGTCTTACAATCGTATTGAAAGTGTCGTTGTAAAATAGTTACTCCTTCAAATGTTCCCATGTCATAATTAAGAAAAGAGATTTCACCTCCCGTTATAATATCCCAAAGGAACATTCAAAGTCTCACAAGGGTTTCATCTCCCGTTAAAATATCCCAAAGGATATCCAAGGTCTCACAAAGGTTCAAAGATTGAGGTCACAAAAGGTTATCGAACGGATCATAAGAGTTCAAACGAATAATAATAGGATCACAAATACCGGTGAAACACATCAATCATAGAACCAAGTACGAAGGATCATAACCAAGACCAAACGGAAGTCATAACACGATAATCAAGTCAATGACAAAGTCAAGTGAGAGAAAATGTGCACTCTTACTGAAAGAGTACGGAATATCTGTACCTTAGTCCAAACACAAGCAAAGTCAAACAAATCAAGAGAGATGGATCACTCCCGCTTCACCGAACCTAAAAGAGAATAGATTCGAATTAAGAAGAGTTCAAATCACGTAAATTACCACTTTTAGTTATCTTTCCATTTTTAGTAACTTTCCATATCTGGCAGCTTTCTATTTTAGGTAACTTTCCATATTTAGCAGATTTCCATAACTAGCAGTTCCCATATTTAATAACTTTCCCGAATTAGTACTTTAATACTTTAAGGTTATTATTGACGATTAAATACTATATAAGGTTTAAAATGACCAAAATAATAGTTTAGGTTTTAAAATATCAATGTTATAAGTTTAGGGTCTAAAATGTAATTTATCAAAATTAAATATTAAAAGTCAAATAAAACTATTTTAAAGTTTATTTTAATAAATTAATATTAAGATAAAAATTTTGGACCCCGTCATTATAATTTTATATGATTTATTAACGTACCCACGATCTTAATATTTATGCCGCGACGAACCAAAATATGTTATTACTACATGCATAATCACACGAATACAAAATAAATGTTTTACAAATCCTAAACGTTTACGTCTAAGCTTGCATGTCCCATTCTTTTATTACTTTCATCCAAGACATTCATGCATAAGTTTTGAAATCAGATTAATACTAATATGTCACCCACATGCATAAACATGCACACTCCAACTTTATTTCTTTATTCCAGGATTTTAGATTGTTATACATGTATCATGTTAACATCTTCAATATCAGATCATGGCGTATATCAATTTTATTCGAAAAGTAAAAACAGAATGGAAATCGACACATGCTACACTATATGCACATGAACCAGAGATACTAGTTACAAAAACGTTTACCCACTTTTAAAAACGTACGATACCACAAAAAACACTTCCAAAACCGATTTCAAAACATGCTAACGTGACGTATGCTCATACGAATTATAAGGATATCAAAACAAGTTTTAGACAAGATTCAACACAAGGCACACGCTCCGCGAGACATGATCGATCACCCTTGCGATAACACTTATAAGCCACATTTGTATACATGGTTTTAACATTTTAGCCACATCTTTTATTTTAAGGTTTCATTACAGATTATATGAGGTTCAACAGATAGAGGTGGAGATCACAAGGAAAGAGGTCGGCCTAATATATAGGAACCGATTCATTAGATAGGGTTTTAATCCTTTATTTTGAGTCGCATGTTTTTATATGTTTTAGAGCCGATTAAAATGCTTGAATAGATGATGCAAAGAATGATGAAAATATGCAAAGGATCGACCATAAACAGACCTTCCTGTGGCAGCAATAAACTAGTCAAAACCCAAAAGAAAACCCAACGAAAATCGCCTCAAAACCATTGTAAACAATCCGCACCAAACTCCTTCTTAACCTCCCTTGTTGCCTCGTTAAATCAGATCAAAGAGGACACCAATCTGCCTAGTTGCTCTTCCTTCTTGATGTCGTGTGATGCACGTTTTACTGACCAGGTTTTAATATTTATAAAGTCTTGTTTACCTAAGGTCTACCTTTTACGCACTAACAGACAGTGTATCCGGTCGTGTGTGGTATAGCTAGTTGGTAAAGCCGAGGTCGTCCCAAGAGCTAAGGTGCGGAAATTATCTAAGTTCGTGTCACGTTTAAAAGGGGGTTTTGAGTTGAAAAGATTAATTAAACTAATAAAAGTAAATAGCAAGACAATAAAGTAAATGAAAGAGAATCAGTAGAGAGAAGTAGTGTTAACCTAATTACTACTCTTGTTATGATCATGACTAGTTTTCCTATAGGTGCATCCTATCATATCGTTTGGGGATTCAATATTCATTTCGGGTCAGATGGTCAAATTCACCTAGATCTATCTTATACCTTGTCCTATCCAAAGATATTGTAAAGCCTTGGGTTCATCGATACGAAGACATAAGAGTCATTAAGCGCCTCTACTAACATGGACAAGACTAACGAATGCGGCATGGTCAGATCTTACACCCCTCTAACGCCGTTAAGTATCTAGCATTAGTAGCTGGTCCTAGGATTAATTCGCACGTGTATGGTGATATTGCTATCACCAAGTCACATCCCTAGCGACTTGCTTCCTAGGGTTAATTCCACAAGTATCTANTTTTGAGTTGAAAAGATTAATTAAACTAATAAAAGTAAATAGCAAGACAATAAAGTAAATGAAAGAGAATCAGTAGAGAGAAGTAGTGTTAACCTAATTACTACTCTTGTTATGATCATGACTAGTTTTCCTATAGGTGCATCCTATCATATCGTTTGGGGATTCAATATTCATTTCGGGTCAGATGGTCAAATTCACCTAGATCTATCTTATACCTTGTCCTATCCAAATATATTGTAAAGCCTTGGGTTCATCGATACGAAGACATAAGAGTCATTAAGCGCCTCTACTAACATGGACAAGACTAACGAATGCGGCATGGTCAGATCTTACACCCCTCTAACGCCGTTAAGTATCTAGCATTAGTAGCTGGTCCTAGGGTTAATTCGCACGTGTATGGTGATATTGCTATCACCAAGTCACATCCCTAGCGACTTGCTTCCTAGGGTTAATTCCACAAGTATCTAGAGAACAACCAACGCTAATCACTACGAGAACTAGAGTGTCCCAAGCCTCGCCATGAAAGTAAACAAACAATAGATAATAGATGCGTGGAAAACTAAATCAATAACATAACAATTTCATAACTAGGCTAACACCAAGAGGTGTTTAGCCACTCATGTTCATAGTTGCAGTAAAACAATGTTGAAGTAGTACAATAAGCATGAATCGAATACAAAGTAAAGGAATAAAAACACTTATGATATGTGTGTGATTCCTCCCTTGGAAATGACTTGGATGTGGCTAGAACTTCGTTCTCCCTCCTTCCTGAGTTTCTCCCAACGTTACTGTGGTGAAGAGTGATGGGTGATGTGATAAACTCGGAATTAGGGTTGATATTTATAGGCCCCGACTATGTTACGGCGTAGCTTATTTGAGTTGCTACGCCGTAAACTTTGCAAATTGGTGTTACGCCGTAGCTTGATCAAGTGCTACAGGCGTAATGTCTTGATGATAAGCTTCCTACGGCGTAGTAGATAAGGTGGCTACGCCGTAGCTTCTTCCTTGGCCTCGTTAGTTCTTCACTGCCTCAAATGAGATCCTACGTCGCAGCTTGGAGAGTTGCCTACTCCGTAGTGTTCTTTAGTGGACTTCTACGCCGTAGCCAGTTGTTGGGCTATGTCGTAATCTTCATAAATTCTTCATTACGTTGTAGGTAGTAGAGCTTCTACGCCGTAGTATTCGTAAAGCCTTGTTACGGCGTAGGTAGATGAACCTCTACGCCGTAGTTAGTGCAGAATCCATAATTTCCACATATTTGCCCCAAAGTCCTTCCATTTTTGCGTATGTTCGTTCTTTTACTCATCTTTAACCTGAAACCAAAATAGGAAGAAATAAGAGTATATATTCTTCATATATGTAGTAAAGATGAGCAGTTTAAGTGGGAAATTAACACTTAGATTGTGGGTAAATTTGATGTTATCACCGTGTATTGAGAGAGCAATTTGAGAGTTTGTGTGTGAAATAATTGTGTATAATGGAGCATATGTTTTCGTGAGAAAAGATAGGAATAAACCGTAGGTTATGATTGAGATAAAAGGGAATACGTGTGGTAATTTTGGGAGGGCTTTGATGGACCGAATATTTGTTATGATTTGGAGTTATGGTGGACTTTATCAAGTTCATCTTGTCACAAAATAAATTTGGTCACAATTCTAGTTAGAGTAGATGTTGGTGCCGTTTTTGTATAAGTGACATAGGTTAGGACATTATAATTTGATTATAATGTAAGTATTTGTTTAAGTAGTTTAATTCGAGCCTTAGGTAATTTAATTAACGCATAACTTAGGTTAAAATATATTGTAATGTCTTGAATTATCATTCGTCTTTTTCATAAGTTCAAAATTTGAGGGGTATTTTAAGTATTTTAACATGTTAAAAAATCTGGGTTTTACAACTCTTCCCCTCTAAAAAGAAAATTTTCATCCTCGAAAATTGAAGTAGCAAAGTTAGGCGGAGACGTAGCAAATCACAAAAGAACGTCCGCTCGGGGAGGTGCTTCTGACAGAATCTTCAAAAATCCAATGTTTTCTCATGACTCGATCCCGACAAACTTGGATAGCCCCAGGCTCTCCAGATAACACAAATCATAACAAATCTGATTCAACGAATGCGAAACAAATGAGTAGCAGATGACATATGATAATCGTATCCCCTTAAAAGATGCACAAAGGAAGATCTAGAATTGGGTGGGTATTTCATACGTGGACAAGGAAATGAACTGATCAGATGAGAATGTATCGAATGATAGCATCACGAAGATGACATATATAAGTCTAACTCTTCAGATTTCAAACTGTTTCATCTTCAATATAACCTGCCAAAAGGTATTTTCGTAAACCGACAGATCTTGATGCTCAGAATCCAAAACTTCATATTTTAACTCATAACAGGTCATCATGAAACGAATTCATCGAATGTGAGAAGTGTATACATAGCAAGGCATAGGTGTAGCTCTTCATAATAACAAATAAAACCCATATAGGCAGAAGATAAGTTGCTCGATAACATCAAATGGCAGGAAGCTCTACAATGGAACTTAGGATTTATCAAGACATAGAAGTCAAACAATCGCGTGACGCGTAACCAACATGCCAAAACGTACGGCGATAAGGTAGATCAAATGTACAGATAGAAAGAGCCCTAAAGTCTCACTATTTGCAGATCGTCACAAACAAAAATAGAAATCTAAGTCTCTACTAAGGCACTTCTCGAGACATCCTATGAACACAACAAGTGCACGTTATATGATGTAAGTATTATCACGTTGGTAGACGTCATAATACTAGCATCATATAAATATGCCCTCATGATGGTCATACTTTATCTCAATCAGTGAATCAAAACCACCTATCAGTCCAACTAACTCCTCGGTTAGTCCTATTCAAACATCAATAACAAAACAAAAACAAACGAAGCTTGGAAAGACGTAACAAAATCAAACAATCATCATCCGAAAGAAACATGTCGCTAAGGCATCAATTCATCATAAGGTTCGTTTCAAGAATTCGTCTCTTCAGAATCTTCTTATGTCCGAGTAGTCAGCCTCCGTCCATCTTCCAATCTGAGAGTGAAACGGAATCATTAACTTGAGTTTGATTCCTCAAGCCTTCTGCAATTTCTTCTTGGAATGTGACTGGGTAATGTGAATCCCTGGTACAGTCTTCAATCTCCTCATCGTCCAGTCTGTTTCCACTCTCAATTCATCTTAGTACAACCAAGATGAATAGGGAAGTGAGACTGTATGTTCTTCATCAGTTCTAGGTTCGCCATTTTTGACCAGGTTCCTACGTACTGCTCGTCCACTCTTCCGCCTTGCGAGGAATGTCATCAACTCTTCAGGGTAGTTACCTTTGTTCGTCCTCTTCAGGTTCTATCCAGCTCCATCCTCCGGTGGAAAAACTTGGTGGTTCAACAAAAATCATATCCGAAATTTAAGGGTGCCAAAACCTAATTCACACGAAAATGTTCATCTCTTGGTGGACAAAATAGGTGCAAGAGAACTTCATAACCGCGAAAGTAACGTACGAGTCTCTAGTGCAATAATGATAGCAAAAGTTCGATGATCGGAAATCATGGTAAGGGGTTTAAAATAGTTCAAAGCACTAAGGTGAAACATCGCAGAACAGTCGTCAGTATCCCTAATGCTTATGCAACCAAATCTCATATCAGGATCAAATCGAAGTTGACTTACCAAAGGAAGGTAGATTAACATAACAAATTTTATCGTACCAAAGGGAAAAGAAACATTCTTATACCCGTGGTTGAATACCACAAGACTCCCCATGGAAACAAAAATGGGTAAAACAAAATCAATAACGTTGAAGAGTTTATAGATGATTACCAAAAAGCAAGAGACGATCATAGAGTGCATCAAATACATCATCATCATGGAGATTCTCAGAATGTCCGAAGAGATATCAAAAGGATTAACAAACAGACCAGAGATCAAAGATAGAATCAAAATAGCGTTATGCATTAACATGCAATCTTAAATGCCTTCAAACTTACTAGTGGTAAACTTAGGTGGTGCAAAGATTTCTAACTCCAAAAGGATGATTCCAAAAAGGCATAGCTAAACGTAAGGCACAAATCAGAGTAATGCAGAAGCAAAGATACATAAGCAAAATCTTAAAGTCTTCCCATTCCTTACTGGTCAAAACTTAAGTTCATATAGGGGATTCGTAAAGCAACTTCTCAAAACGGTTTCCTATGATCCTACAGTGGAAGCTTAATGGTCCAAAACTCATAGGTCATAGCCTAAGCTCTACGGATTTTGCATCTGCCGATCCAAACCTGTCTCTGATACCATTTTCTAACACCCAACCCGAAAAGGGCTAAAGTGTACATAATGGAGTCAAATCAGAACACAAGTGAAATGGAGATACATTTCTAATACAAAGTTTACAAGGGTTGCAAATGAAAACTAAACAAAGTACAAAATACAAAGGGCAACAAACTAAACTAAGCTCAAGTACAATATACTAAGCCCAACATCAAACTAATCATCTCTAAGTCCAGCCACCATAAGCCCAGCTTCCTACTAAACCTGCCACATGAAAAAAGAAAGAAAGAAATGCAACTGAGCTTACAAAGCTCAGTGAACAGATATATATATACAAGTAACAAAGCAAAATCAGAGAAACGATACGAATGAAATGCAATGAATAGAGTCAAAAGAAGCATAATAAGTACAAGGTAAGGAAGAATGATGAAAGGTCAAGGTATCAGGTGAGTATAGGTGTCAGTATATTTACCCCAGGCCAAATAAATATCCAAACAAACCATACCATAATCCATGTATTCAGAGCGGAGTCCTCGGAATACCAAATGTAGTAAGAGGGGAGTCCTCAAGTAATCCATGGAGTAACTAGCTCCAAAAATGTGAGGGGCTGCATGCACGCATGCCCAGTCACCAAACAAATATATATGTAGTCCAATCCATGTCGTCATCATAATGGCCGTAGCCCAAATAAATATCAAACAAACAAAACTAGGATGCATCCATACGCCCCTGCAAAACAAATCATAATCATAGTAGCAGCAGATAACAAACCAGGGACGGCATGGTACATCTCTCCAACCACACTAGAGTACATAACATTGGTGCATCAATGCTATGGTTATGGCTACTCCACAACAAGTAATACCTGGGTAAATACTGAAGGGTCACGTAGTCAAGGTTCAATATCAAAGTATAAGTGCCAAGTCATAATCAAAGGTTCAATGTCAAAGGTTCAACATCAAAGGTTCAGTATCAAAGGTTCAGTATCAAATATTCAGTATCAAAGGTTCAATGTCAAAGGTCAATGTCAAAGGATCAATCAAGATGTAACATCAACGGGTCATAATAGAGAGGTCAAAGCCAAAGTTCCCAATCCACAAGGTTCACTATTCCAAGTTCCAAAGTCCCATAGTTCATGATCAAAGGGTCATAATGAGAGTTTAAAACAAAAGTTCATTTTAGCAGGTACCCATCACTTGTTTTAAAAGGTTCGTAGTATAATCCCATTTAAAAAGGTTTATAACAAGGGTTCATTTAGAAAGATCTTCCAAAAGATGACATTTGTAAAAGTGATCTTTAATAAAGGTTTTAGTAAGATATTCTTCAAAAGTGTATTTATGCAATTATAAAATCTCATACAAAAGTGGTCTTACAATCGTATTGAAAGTGTCGTTGTCAAATAGTTACTCCTTCAAATGTTCCCATGTCATAATTAAGAAAAGAGATTTCACCTCCCGTTATAATATCCCAAAAGAACATTCAAAGTCTCACAAGGGTTTCATCTCCCGTTACAATATCCCAAAGGATATCCAAGGTCTCACAAAGGTTCAAAGATTGTGGTCACAAAAGGTTGTCGAACAGATCATAAGAGTTCAAACAAATAACAATAGGATCACAAATACCGGTGAAACACATCAATCATATAGCCAAGTACGAAGGATCATAACCAAGACCAAACGGAAGTCATAACACGATAATCAAGTCAAAGACAAAGTCAAGAGAGAGAAAATGTGCACTCTTACTGAAAGAGTACGAAATATATGTACCTTAGTCCAAACACAAGCAAAGTCAAACAAATCAAGAGAGATGGATCACTCCCGCTTCACCGAACCTTAAAGAGAATGGATTCGAATTAAGAATAGTTCAAATCACGTAAGTTAACACTTTTAGTTATCTTTCTATTTTTAGTAACTTTCCACATTTAGCAGCTTTCTATTTTAGGTTACTTTTCATATTTAGCATATTTCCATAACTAGTAGTTCCCATATTTAATAACTTTCCCGAATTAGTACTTTAATACTTTAAGGTTATTATTGACGATTAAATACTATATAAGGTTTAAAATGACCAAAATAATAGTTTAGGTTTGAAAATGTCAATATTATAAGTTTAGGGTCTAAAATGTAATTTATCAAAATTAAATATTAAAAGTCAAATAAAATTATTTTAAAGTTTATTTTAATAAACTAATATTAAGATAAAAATTTTGGACCCCGTCATTATAATTTTATATGATTTATTAACGTACCCACGATCTTAATATTTATGCCGCGACGACCCAAAATATGTTATTACTACATGCATAATCACACGAATACAAATTAAATGTTTTACATATTTATTAACGTTTACGTCTAAGCTTGCATGTCCCATTCTTTATTACTTTCATCCAAGACTTTCATGCATAACTTTTGAAATCAGATTAATACTAATATGTCACCCACATGCATAAACATGCACACTCCAACTTTATTTCTTTAGTTTTATTCAAGGATTTTAGATTGTTATACATGTATCATGTTAACATCTTCAATATCAGATCATGGTGTATATCAATTTTATTTGAAAAGTAAAAACAGAATGGAAATCGACACATGCTACACTATATGCACATGAACCAGAGATACTAGTTACAAAAACATTTACCCACTTTTAAAAACATACGATACCACAAAAACTCTTCTGTAGGATACACATAAACTAAAACACGTGTGGTCTTTGTGATTATGGATCGAATAGTGTAAGAAAATTAGTAAGATGTTAGAGTGAAGTTAGAGAGAGAAAGAAGTTGGGAACCTTGAGAGAAAACAAAAAAAAAGAAAATAGATTAAGAGAATGAGAAGGTCCAACCCTCTCCCTTGGTAGGAGAGAGTATTTATATTTACAACATACTATTTGCCTCTACTAGGCTGTGGATCGAGCTGAAAGTGAGTAAAGACCTGACCCGACTCCACAAATACTAACTAATACTAAAACTACGTATTAACTAATATGATAAATACTACGAGCTATACAATGCTTTAAAGTACTTGAGGTGACCGAATCTTCTATAAGAAAAAACGTATTCCTAACAATCTCCCCCTAAGGGAGGTCACCCCAGAAATTAAATCTTGAATTCTAGCATTGAGATCTTTGTAGATATCTTTGTAGCTCTCAGTTGTTGATTCTTCAGAGTAAAGAACTTTGTGCTTTCAGCAGCGGACTCTAAATGACTTGCTTAATGTGTAGAATGATCTTTGTCATTGATTCGTATTCATCATCCAAATAAGTAACTTCAAGTCATCTTTGAGTAGAAGTGTCTCTATTGTAAAGTTGCGACTATCTTTGTGTTGTCATGCTCACACTTTTCTGGGTCATGATCTTCTGCATCAGAGTTGTGGAAGCATAGTTAAAGCCAATTCCATGATCATGATTTCTTTGTATTTGATGTTGAGGTGTGAGCATGAGGTGATAAATCGGCATCTTTTCAGCAATCAGCAGCAACCGCCAATTTCTTTGTCTCTGGTGGGAGTACGCCTTTCCCACATGCTCATAACCACTTTGTTGACTGAATCTCCATGGTTGTGTAGATCTGAATGCTCCTTTTAGTGGTTGGTATGAGCATGTGGAACTAGAGTGATGGTGCTGAAAATGATAAGTTTGGTGTGTTGAGCTGCATAAAACTTGGTTAGTGATAAACATACCAGCACTTACAAGTTCGTACTTCGAGATCGTCAACAGCATAGTGTGAAGACTTTCTCTAATCCTTACCAAGGCCGTTCCTAATCGGATGCCCCCGAAAGGGCTTTCACTGACATACCGAAGTACAACAACGATTAGGTGAGTCGCTGGAGATCACCCCACGACTGTAGACCTTTTGGAACACCACCGCGAACACTAAGCGTAATCCACGAGAGATTACCGAAGTGACCTGCTGTCAGGGCTGTTTGATGTTGACCCTGGCAGGAGTTTCCACTCAATCACTGGGAAATACATATGTATATTCCCTCATAAGTGTTCTTGGCAGATTGCTAAGATCTGCATAGGACTCAAAATATTACCGCTGGTGTCCTTAATGTTGAACAACCAGTGTAGAAGTATCAAGTGTTCCTAAGAGATCATTTGATGCATCTCGTGGCTCTAGACTCGATAAGCGCAATTTGGTTATCCTATGCGGAGACTAGGGAGGGGTCTCCTGTTTCAATATCAACTAGCTCTAAGAGACAAGTTGATAGATTACACCGGTTCCCCGTGAGAATGAAACAAGCTCTTTTAAGAGAACTTAAGTGGCTGGAAGGTTTAGCGCAGTGCGTCACTGGGTCCATGACGTCTTGTCTTCAATAACGATGTTACCTTAGTAACAATCAGTAGCATATGAGTTGAATAATTGGAGGGCTATTTCTTTTCACCCTTTCTCATTTCATTTCTTTTTAATTCTTCAACCCCTTCAGTGCTTACCGAGACTTCATTACTAGAACCTTGTTGGGTTTGTTCCAGTCCTAGCTCAATCTCAGTCGGCACTCTTCCCTTTCTCACTTTTCTCCTTTTTTTTAATCATTCCTAAGGACTTCTAATCTATCTATTGGATTGTCCCTGGGAAGATCCCTCCGGTTCTGGTGGATCATGGGAACATATACCTAACCTTACCATCCTTATAACTCCATGCATTAAATTAAAGTGGTCGGTCTTTTGGTATCTTTCCACAATCGCCATATAACCAAATCATTGAAAATTCTCTCAAAGTGTTTATGATTAAGAAACACATTTTGTTAACACTTTGAGAGTTTTATCATTTTTCAAATGCTCCCCCTTAACATGTGCTCATAGGTAAAGAAAGAAATTTGCACATGTCGGGGTGAGTTGCACTTATTTGAATTGATCGGCTCTTAATAGACATATACCCGAGGGACACGTTTACGTTGCTTAGTTAAAGGGATCCATTATCAGCTTTTAGGTGATAACTAGCCCTAATAACTAACTTGAAGTTGTTAACATTCCTTAAAAAGCATATACCTATCCTTACCATCCTTATAACTCCATGCATTAAATTAAAGTGGTCGGTCTTTTGGTATCTTTCCACAATCGACATATAACCAAATCATTGAAAATTCTCTCAAAGTGTTTATGATAAAGAAACACATTTTGTTAACACTTTGAGAGTTTTGTAACTTTTCAAATGCTCCCCCCTTAACATGTGCTCATAGGTTTTTGATTGAAATTTGCATATGTCTGGGTGAGTTGCACTTTTGAAATGATCCACTCTTAATAGACATATACCCTAGGGACAAGTTTACGTTGCTTAGTTAAAGGGATCCATTATCAGCTTTTAGGTGATAACTAGCCCTAATAACTAACTTGAAGTTGTTAACATTCCTTGAAAAGGAAGTTAGACCCGTCAAAGTATACATCTAAGAAGAGCTTCTCGAAACGGTACTTTCTACTTGGATAAATCCTTTCGAATTCAAACGTTTGTGTTTCGTCAATTCATGAGTCAAATCTGAGTCATAATCAATTCACGGTTTCTACTTGTTATTGTAAAAACACGCGAAAGACTCTTAGCCACTTGCCCCCCCTCAATATGTGCACATTGATTGATTCAATTTGAAAGTTTTAAAACTTTAGCACATATGGGAGAGCGTACATTTGAGATCCATTATTCACCATTTATCCACTTGCTCCCCCTCAATATGTGCTTTGATTAAAATTCAAAAACTTCAAAATTTTAGTACATACGGGAGAGCGAACCTTTAAGTCCAAAAACGTCACATTTTAAATCATTTTTAAATCACATTCTCTCCCCAGATCAAAAAATTTCCAATCTTTTGAGATTTTGTGATCCCAATTGATTTAAATGAGTTTAGAAGAAAATGGGAGAAAATGTGGTAATTTTTTTTAACATGTACTGATTTTTGAGACAACTTTTCACTGCTGCTGGTGCACAAAGCTTTTAAAGGTGTAGAAATTTTATGCAAATACGCTCCCTGTAACACCCTCAAATCGGGTCCAGCGGAAGCATACATATCACTGGGGTGCTACTAAATTGATATCATAACATAAGGTAATAAAGAACGGAATACATACTCCGTTTTAAATACATTCATCCAAGTCAAATATTGTTTACAACAAAGTTTCAAGTTTAGAAAATTAAGGCCCATAATTTTAGTTGTCCCATACAACAAGTCATAGTTATGTGTAAAAACACTTCAGAAATAGTCTATGTCCCTTGCCATGCCATACCTTGCACAATTTCAGCAAACTACACACCTGAGAAAAACATGCTAAAGGTCAGCTAAAAGCTGGTGAGTCTATAGGTTTAGTAAAATCATGAGTTGGACCAAGAGTTTAGCATATTACAACGCATATAATGTCATATAAAAATAGTCTATTACGTTAGCACTAAGTTCATGCAACCGAAGCTATAACAGTGTGCATGCTCAAAGAGCATGTAAATAAATAGGGGCCCGGCAAGTGTTTATCCCAGACACTTGTGTTTCGACATGGTATACGTTCGTGTTTGCCTATCCGGTCAAACCGAACGGGGGCGTTACCCCCAATAGATCTATTTATAACATTCGCGCTTCCCAGCAGGAATTGACGGTTCATGAGTTGGGCAATATAGGGACATAACAGGGCTTAGGCTAATCCACGTAATAGCATAAATAACAGTTGTAGGTCCATAAAATAGTTTGCATGTTTCTCACCCCAATTGTAAAACAAGTATAAATAGAGTGGGGCTATAAACTCACCTCAGCCAAAGCAGCAAATAGTAATACAAGCGATTGTGGCACCAACACGCGACCTAGATTAGTAAGGCATGATTTAGTTCATGGTTTAAGTTTAAGGACTCAACGCTTAAAATAAACTCAAAGTTTTAGAGTGTTGTGTTATTGTTGCTTGTGTGGCAGCATTTAAGTTTGAAAAACGGCTCTCTAAACGTTATGTGTATTGGCTCTTGGAAGTGTATAAAATAAACAATAAATATGAGGGACGAACTGATCCTTGGTTCGACGTTAACCGAAAAAGCGAGATACGAGAAGGTAATTGCAATGGTCGTTAGATGTTGGCGGATAATAATGATTTTAACGTTAGACGTATATATACGTATTTAACTTAGTGTATAAAAATATATAATTATGTGATGGTTTTATTTAAAGTATTTATGTTAAAAATAAACTAATAACTATACTTAAAGAAATATATGTTTGTTTAAAAATGCTAGTTGTCCGTTTATTAAAGTTGGTAAAAGTATGTAAGATTTTATAGAAATTTGGCGTCACATGAACGTACGTTTAAATAATAAGCCGGGGTATATTAAATATTTTTAGATATGAGTTATAGTATTATTAGCAAGTTCAGAACTTAAGTTTCGTTTTAATCAAAATTTTATTAGTTTAAACGCACATGTATATAATTTGGTTTATAATAAATTTAATAAGCTCGGTATAGATTAGATCGTGAACTTGTGGTCAAGTGAAAAGAAAAGAGTCGGGAACTAGTCGAGTCGTGAGCATAATGCATGTCGAGAGGTGGCGTCGTGTGTGACGGGTTGAACAAGACGAAAACGAGTCGAGGCATAACTCGCATCGACACGAAAACCAAACGTATCATCGTATCAGTTGCAACCAAGGCACGCCCTGGTGGGCTGACATAACCAAACAGATTCTTAGTTTTGTGGTGGATGGGTTTTGGCCCACTGTGAGAATTAACAACATCCATAAAGGAAAACATGGCACAACACTTTGTGACTTTCCATCTTTACAAAAGTTTGACCACTTTTCGACTTAACAAAATCAAGACTAGGCCATGAATGCATTCAACGCAAAGAGTGAGTTTGCTAAAACTTTGACTTCGACAACCCAGTTTTAGACCACATTGGTTTAACCATTTGACTTGACTAAAACACAGCTAAGTACTAAAAACAGTTAACCAAAATGGAGCACGTTTAAACACTACTGGGAGTTAACAAATGACACAAGTTTGAGAGCTACGAATGGCGCAACAAGTGTGAACACTTTCGAATCGACTCAATCCTTTCTCCGCTTAAACATCCTTAATACTAGTCATGTTTTAGTTTGCAAAAATTCAACCAAGACATATACTCAATATTGAAACCATCCCTATAATATCAACACTTAACCAAGTTCACCACTGTGGTTCGACCACAGTGGGTTTCGACTCACGTAAAGACCTGAACACACAAAATCTTTGACAGGTTTTTAGAAGTATGGTTTGGGCCAAGATTACACGCACCCAGCTTTCTAATGTTTTCCTAGTCTGATTGCTTAAACCCCAAACGTACTCAACACCAACACTTAACGTCAACAACCAAACTAAAATAAGCATTCTCTTGTTTACCTCGTAAGATTGCAATGACACAGGAACCAACGATTGACACTTAGAAAGCCAATATGTTTTATTCTTTGTTTTAGTTTTCTCGGTTAAGCATACCACACAAGGTGAATAACAACAACAAGAACTGAATATCATCAATAAAAATTCGAACGAACAACACCATTACACAAATAGATTCACAGACCCAGACCCAAATCAAAGTAAGAAAAAGAAATAAAAGTTAGGGTTCTTACAATAGAGTCGATTACAAAGAAGACCAAGAAGACACAAATCGAAAGCTCCAACCCGATTCAACAAGCAATTCCACACACCCCTTTAATCCTGAACTCGATCTCTCCAAGATTTCCGTTTTCAGCCTTAATATGTTTGAGTTGATAGCTTGTTTGAGTGTGTGGAATCCTATGAACCGAGTGGGTTTTTAAAATGTAAACAAAGGATGGATTGATCCCTTTTCTTCCCTGGTACAACAAGAAGGTAGCCAAAAGAGGTAGTCGTCCCCCTCTTCGTACCATCTGATTTCGCTGGCCCCCAACACAAAACAAAACCTGGTGTAGTCGTGACCACTTGGTGGTTATACTGAGAAGAAAAACAAGGGAAGGTGGGGTTGTTTGAAGCGTCTCAGGAGGGTTCAGATCTGGTCTGGTGCTTGAATTTCTTGTTTGTATCGATGGAGATAGAGAGAGAGAGAGATAAGAACAGATATGTGTGGTGTGTGTGTGTGGATAACTCCACAGGGACGGTTTGTAGTTTACTCTATCTCTTTAGTTTTGTTTTTATAATTTTAATTAAAAGTGAGGGTATAAAAGAAAAAGGTAAAGTGAGGGTTGATTTAAATAAAAAGTAGTATTTGATTAGAAGGTTTAAGTGTACCCCGTGTTTCGTTGAGCTCCGGTGAGATTTAATTTTCGAGGTTAACGGGAGTGGTAAAATTATTTCTGACGCGAGTGTTTTTATAATAATATAAAAACGATTTATTAGTTACGGAAAATCAATATCGTGTTTCATGCCATTACTAGGATTGTGTCGGTACGCGTGTGGTGTTTGGTGCGAGATACCCTCTCGTGTGTGATCATAAATGATCAGTCATGGTGAGAAAATAACATAGTGGTTTACTGTAAACTACAGTGTGTGGGTTTGTTTTCCCAAAACTAGTTATGCAAGCTCATGAATGCTTAATTTAAACAGTTAGGTAATAATAAATCGAGGTTTATTATTAAAATATTAATGGAAAATTACCGTTTGTCACATCCTCCCCGCCTTAGAAGGAAAGCCATCCTCGGCTTTCACTTAGAATTATTCGATGGATTAGGAAAAAGATGTGGGTATTTACGCTTGATCTCGTCCTCGCGCTCCCACGTGTATTCGGGACCTCTTCGAGAGTTCCAGCGAACTTTAACAATAGGAATGCGGCTCTGCTTAAGCCGTTTGATTTCTCAGTCCATTATTTCATTAGGTTAGGGTACGCGGACAAAATATTTTTTTTCTAGATGTTAATGACAGGGTACTTGGATACCCAATCAATACTATTGATGTCATCGGGACTTCCAAGTGAAATTTGGTACGACGTCGACGTTTAATGAGTAGTCTAGGAAGTTTTTAGAGTACTTTCTTGAGGAATGGTGTTGGTTGCTACTAGCAATCAGCTGGTTGATTCAGTGGTGTACTCAGTATCCAACGCAGAGTGTGTGATTAAAGAACTCGATGTAGTCGTCGTAACGATGGGAATAGATGCTTTCGAGTGAAAGTATGTTTCAGTCACACGCGGGGTTATGAGTTATCTGGTAGCTATCGAATCCGAAGGTTGTTTGTTTGACGGTAAGATTCTTCGAAATTGGAATTAGCAATATGAAGTGAGGCGTTATAAGATGAAGTTTCGTACGAAATCCTAAGGTCGTAATCGTAGGTAATCCCGTTGATTATGGCTATGCTCTTCGGTATGTTGCCTTATGATGACTAGTGGGGTAACTTGTCGTTTCGGTTCACAAGGGTATGCGAGACAAGGCTAATTTTAAGTGGTAAGGCTGATTTTAAGTTGCAAGATTGTATTGGTGCCCTATTGGTTGTTGTGGTTGCCATGACTTTGCACTACTTTCATGTACTCACACACGCGAGGTTTGATTTCTTGAAAATAAAGGGTTTGACCTTTGATAAAAATTTAAGATGACCAATCCTAGCATAGTATGGTCCTACCTGAATTATACATAGGTGATCAGGCTTTGTATAATTGAGGTCCGACGATGCCATGCTGGGTTTAGAAAAATATTGGTTACCCTGTTCGTGAGATAGTATCATAAAACACTTTTTTTTTAGAGGAGTAAATTATTCGCAGAGTGGTAGCAGTATAGTTTGTAAAACGGTTTGCACAAACAGTAAATGGAGTATAAAGAAAATTTATCATTTGCAAAATGATAGCCAGTTTGTTGTTTGGTTTGTGACATAGTGGTAAAACAATTCATAGTGTGGGAGCAAAACGGGTTGTAAGATAATTGTAAACAATTTGTATGTTAATAACGACATAGTTTATTACCTTATAATAGGGTAGCAAGGTAACAAACCAGCTTGTGATACGTTAACAAAATAGTCGCAACATGATAACGAAGTTGTTAATTAGGTGGTAGTAAAATAAGTAGTGCAATGGCGACGATTGATACATCTAGTTGGTATGTGATGGCAGACAGCTAGGAGTCAAATAAGTTTACAACTCAAGATAAATGACACCAAATCCATACAATACGACGAGGTTTTCAAGAAGGTACTAATAAAGCCTTATAGGAATACAACTTAAAAGATTCTAAACTTAGGTCTCGAGGCAGTCGACCTTTTGATATCACGTTCAAGTCTTGTTTCCCTCTTGCTCCACAGTTTCCTGGTACTTCGGTTCCCGACACTCATTCCTGTAGTGCCCCTTCTTCCCACACCCATAACAGGTCACCTCAGCCTTCCGATTATCCTCTGGTGTTGTCTGTGTTCTTGCGACAGTTTTAGACCTACAGTCTTTAGCCATGTGTCCAAACTTTTGACAATTGTGGCACTTTCCAGCACATTGCCCGTTGTGGTGGTAGTTACAACGGTTACACAAAGGTAACTTCCCTGCATAAACCTTCTTCTCTCCCGACCCAGCAGTATAAACCTTGGCGACCTCTTGTCGCTTCTTCTGGTTGTTGTTGTTGTTGTGGTTCCCGGAGTGATCATCCCATTTCCTTTTGTTATCAGTCACCTCCATTTGTGTATCCTCAACTATTTGATCCATCAACTTGTTGGCCACTTCCATTGCCTCATGAAGATCAGCAGCTTTGGAGGTAGTGACACTACCCTTGATGGATTGGGGCAATCCCTTAATGTACCTTTCCAATAAACGAGCCTCAGTCCGGACCATTTCAGGGCATAGCAAAACCAACTCTTGGAAACGTTGGTTGTAAGCAGCAATGTTGGTACCCTGCACCTTGAGGTTCCAAAATTCGACCTCCAACTTCATAACCTCGTTGCGAGGGCAATACTTTTTGAGTATCATTTCCTTGAAATTCTCCCATGGCATGGCATAAGCGGCGTCATAGCCAGCAGACTTTAGATAATTATTCCACCAAGTTAAAGCAGCATCCTTGAAAGTGAATGACGCATACTTAACCCTGTCTTCATCCGCACAGTTACTTATCCGAAACACAGTTTCCAACATTTCCATCCACCTGACCAACACAACGGCCCCCTCTCTTCCTCCGAAACTACCAGTCATGGTCTTTCGAAATTCCTGGTAGGTGCAGCCGCGGTTGTTGTTGTTTGTTGGCCTTGAGTTTCTGACATCAGTAGTTGAGTTATTCGCTGCAGCCAGTGCTGCTGCCACCCGTTCCTCCACTAACTGATCGAGTATAGCTTGGTTCACAGGTGGAGCTGCTGCATTAGCCCTGGCTGGGGCTGGTTGCGCACGAGCAGTCCTAGTTGACTTCTTCCTGGGAGGCATCTTGCTACATCGCCAAAAATGAGATAAAGATAAACGAGATTTCATAACGAGGAATTGTTATCACTCAAGAGTAAGATCAACACGAGTATAGTATATGATTAAAATCAATCATGTAAGAAATGGCACAATAGAGTAAACAACCAAGCTTGTTATAGATTAAGGTTAATATGAGTTTACAAAATTACAAGCTCATGGTGCATCGAAGAAAAGTACAAGTTTCGGATTACAAGGTTCGAATGAAAGAAAAGTACAACAAGCAATAAGCTCGCATCATCTAGTACAACAACACTACTCTCGACCACGCTCGAGGCGTAATTGCTCCATCCCTGCCACAAGCCCTCTCTGAGTGGCCTCCAACTGCTCAAGACGTCGACTGTACTCTCGGTTGAGCATCAGCTGTGCTCCGAGCATGGACTCTAATGATGCAATCCTCTGTCCCTGTACCTGAATCGTTCCTCGGGCGATCTCCAGAGCCCTCTCTGTACCTCTCAATCGGTCGTGTGCTCTAGCCTGTCCTCTGCCTAGACCACGAAAACGGCTATCTAGCTCCCAAAGCTCCCGGCTATGAGCTCTCTCTAACCTGTCAAACCTAGTCCTTAGGTCAGCCCTCTCCCGTCTATCAGCGATAGCATCCTCAAACAAGACACATGCCGCACGATCCATGATATCAACCCGTCGCTCGACCCTCTGAAACCGATCGGTCTGCTCCAACCTCCCAATCCGGTCAGAGTGTGCATCAAGCAAGCTGGCATGGTTAGCCAACTGCACAAACGCCTGCTCAGTAGCAGCAGTCCTATAATCATGTACTGGTGAAGCTGGGAGAGGTGATGAAACTGCTGGGGATGGTGGTGATGGAGAAGGTACATAGACTGGATTGTCTGCTCTCGGTGGGACATGCTCAATATCTCTCCATATCTCCTCAGAATATGACTCAGTAGCTCTTCTGAGTCTCTGACGGGGTGGAGAGTGAGTGGGTGATGAAATGGGTGAGTGAGGTGATGGTAAGGTAGATGTACCCGTAAAATCTGATCGTGTCATCCTGCATGGTGAGGATGGTGCGGATGATGACTGAATGCGGCGCCCCCGGACTCTCCTGTAAGAAGTCCGGCGCCTGGTGGGTGGAATCTCGGTGGGTGGAGTAGTATGAGTAGTGGCGGTATCAGCTATGGGAGTAGATGTAGGCTGTACGGGTAGTGATGAGGTAGGTACAGACTTAACAATGTCATGATCTGGGGCATTATGACCCGATTCTGGTGTGATTAGGCGGGATACTGAGGTGTTGGTGAGTAAGATGTCTTCGATGACGTCGAAAGGAAGCATGGTCTGTGACAAAGACGGTATAAGTGTGTAAGTGTATGGAAATACTTATATATATGTATACGTGTATATATAGATATGGTAGAGCGTAACATGTAGTTAAGATGAGTAACTAACAAGTAAAGTGGCAAGCAAGGCAGGCAGGCAAGTGGCGGTCATAGGGACTTGTTTTTGTAAAAAGCGGTTATAGTTTAGGTTTTATATGTACCTAGTTCTCTATAACCTAGGCTCTGATACCAATCTGTAACACCCCCAAAATCGGGTCTAGCGGAAGCATACATGTCACTGGGGTGCTACTAAATTGATATCACAACATAAGGTAATAAAGAACGGAGTACATACTCCGTTAAAATGCATCCATAAAAATCATGTTTACATCAGAGTTTCAAATAAAATAGATAAGCCCAGAAGTTTTAGTGGTCCCAATAAAACAAGTCATATTTGTTGTGTAAAAACACTTCAGACAGTCTATGACCCCTGCCTTGCCATTTCCTTGCAACATACAACAGAGCAAACACCTGAGAAAAACATGCTTAAAAAGTCAGCAAAAAGCTGGTGAGTCTATAGGTTTAGAGTTGAGCAGTAAAATCATGAGTTTGGACCATGAGTTTAGCATATGAACATTTCAACGCATATAATGTCATATAAAATAAATAGTCTATTACGCTAGCACTAAGTTCATGCAACCGAAGCTGTAACAGTGTGCATGCTCAAAGAGCATGTAAATAAATAGGGGCCCGGCAAGTGTTTATCCCAGACACTTGTGTTTCGACATGGTATACGTTCGTGTTTGCCTATCCGGTCAAACCGAACGGGGGCGTTACCCCCAATAGATCTATTTATAACATTCGCGCTTCCCAGCAGGAATTAACGGATCATGAGTTGGGCATAATGGGACATACAGGGCTTAGGCTAATCCACGTAATAGTGTAAATAACAGTTTGTGGTCCATAAAACAGTTTTGCATGTTTCTCACCCCAATTTGTAAAACAAGTATAAATAGAGCGGGGCTATAAACTCACCTCAGTGAACAGCAGTAAGTGTAATTCAAGTGATCAAATAGAGTGTGGCACCAACACGCGACCTAGATTAGTAAGGCATGATTTAGTTCATGGTTTAAATTTAAGACTCAACGAAGTTAAAATAAACTAAGGAGTTTTAAAGTGTTGCGTTGTTATTGTTGCTTGTGTGGAGGCATTTAAGTTTAAAAATAGTTTTCTAAGTATTTGCAAGTATTGGCTCTTGGAAGTGTATGAGTATATAAGTAGACAATAAAAATGTCAAGGATGAATAGACCTTTGGGTTCGACAATAACCGGAAGACAGAGTACGGAAGAGTACTAACAAATACGTGTTAGGCGTTGACGATTTATATAATCCCTTTCTCAAAAGAATTTATAGTACTAAGTGTGTATGAAAATATATCTATCGTAGTCATAAAAATTATCTAAAATGGTTTAGCGTTAAATTCATTTGATATTCTCACTTTTAAATGAATTGATAAATGCAGGTTGTGAGCAAAATCTCCCAATAAGGTGAGTAGCTTAATGATTTTAAAGTTTTAACTAAAAGTTATACTTTCATTAGTTGGTTTAGTGGTATGAAAATATTAAATTTTAGTTATAAAAATCCATTTGCATTTTATAAGGAAATAGGAACTCATTTTATTATTCAAACGAGATTTCAATTTGTAAAAAGTTTCCGTTTCCAATATTTGGTTAGAGACTAAATTTTTCGTAGTTTTATGAAATATATTTTACGAGGTGTGTCGCGTTAGCGACCCGTATATATATGAGTTATGTCGGGAATACGTTACGGAATAAGTTGAGTACGTACACATATGAATTACTAGACCAGATTATTAGGCCTTGACCGGATATAAAAAAAAAGTACACATACTGGTATGCAAATGCACCCAATGACTGTTTTAGTTGGCGTGGGCTGTGGCCCAATGCGACACCACAATGGACCCTTGGACTCATAAAGGGCGTTGGCCCGGGCTGTCAAGGGAATCCAATACCATGCAGATCAGTGTGGACCCTGACCCAGCATACAAAAAAAATGTTATAACAGTTGTGACATTTTGACACGAGGTGAGTAAGAAAACCAAGCGCTCGCTAGCCAAACACGACCTTGTAAAATGAATCGAACGTTGGACTCGCGTTCAGGCTGTTGGTTGGGTTTGACTCGACAGTTGCACGACACACTCAAGTACTATTCAAGTGCAAGGCTAAGAGCAATCTAATATATAATCAATCATAATTACAATACGAAACAAAATCTGCAATCTCCACACATCCTTTAGGTTGATATAGCTCACTGATCCATAGTACACCCCCTTGTGGGTGATGGTGGTCGAACCGAAACACGAGGCCAAACACCCTATGTGGGTGTTTGCATGCGACTCGAGGAAAACAACTACAACACACCCTTCGTGGGTGAGTTGGTTTTGAGCCAAAACAACAAAAATGAAAGTGTAGATTGACCACTGATTTAGTTGAGGGTTTCGACCCTTTAGCCTCACTCGACCAAGTACATCATCTTTGTATGTTTGTTTTCGACTCAGAAACAAGGCCAAAATTTATTTAACATCTACAACTGGGTTCTCGACATACACCACTAGATGCAACACAATATAACTCCAAAATCTAAACAAAACCCATAAACACAAAAACGAAGTAAAGAAGTACTTGGTCATAGTGTCGAGTAAAATAAGCAAACCGAGACCCTATAGGTATCTCTCTCGGTCTGATAACAACTCGACAACAAAAGTTAAGCTAGACCGATTTGAGTCCGAAAGCTCAAAACTAAGCCAGATCAATTAGTAAACAAGTAACCATAAACAATTCGAGACGCAAATAAATTAAGTACTTCCAACAAGAGCCAATTTAGTTTAGTTTTAGGTTGAAATCAGTTTACTAAGTGCCACACCACAACAACAACATAACTTAATTCCACTTATACAAACTTGGGTTCTTTAACAATTGAATTAAACAGAACAACTAACACAACATGTTTACAGATTCGAATCAAGGAAAAGAACAAAATTGGATTAAGGTTCTTACGGTATGAGATCGATTACAAGAAGACCAAGAAGACACAAATCGAAAGCTCCAACCCTATTCAACAAGCAATTCCACACACCCCTTTAATCCTGAACTCGATCTCTCCAAGATTTCCGTTTTCAGCCTTAATATGTTTGAGTTGATAGCTTGTTTGAGTGTGTGGAATCCTATGAACCGAGTGGGTTTTTAAAAATGTAAACAAAGGATGGATTGATCCCTTTTCTTCCCTGGTACAACAAGAAGGTAGCCAAAAGAGGTAGTCGTCCCCCTCTTCGTACCATCTGATTTCGCTGGCCCCCAACACAAAACAAAACCTGGTGTAGTCGTGACCACTTGGTGGTTATACTGAGAAGAAAAACAAGGGAAGGTGGGGTTGTTTGAAGCGTCTCAGGAGGGTTCAGATCTGGTCTGGTGCTTGAATTTCTTGTTTGTATCGATGGAGATAGAGAGAGAGAGAGATAAGAACAGATATGTGTGGTGTGTGTGTGTGGATAACTCCACAGGGACGGTTTGTAGTTTACTCTATCTCTTTAGTTTTGTTTTTATAATTTTAATTAAAAGTGAGGGTATAAAAGAAAAAGGTAAAGTGAGGGTTGATTTAAATAAGAAGTAGTATTTGATTAGAAGGTTTAAGTGTACCCCGTGTTTCGTTGAGCTCCGGTGAGATTTAATTTTCGAGGTTAACGGGAGTGGTAAAATTATTTCTGACGCGAGTGTTTTTTATAATAATATAAAAACGATTTATTAGTTACGGAAAATCAATATCGTGTTTCATGCCATTACTAGGATTGTGTCGGTACGCGTGTGGTGTTTGGTGCGAGATACCCTCTCGTGTGTGATCATAAATGATCAGTCATGGTATGAAAATGGACGAAAATGTATAAAAACAAATAAAAACAGAAAAAACCAGACGAAAACATAAGAAAACGGGCGAAAGAATAATAAAACGTATGAAAACATAAGAAAACTGCCAAAAACGTAAAGAAAAACTTGTGAAAGCGTATAAAAATGGATGAAAATTTATAAGAACGGATGAAAACGAATAAAAACGTATAAAGACGGATGAAAATGTATAAAAACAAATAAATACCTATAAAAACTGTTGAAAACGAATACAAACGTATAAAAACGGTTGAAAACAAATACATGCGTATAAAAACGGTTGAAAACGAATAAAAACGTATAAAAATGGCTTAAAACAAATAAAAACAGACGAAAATGTGAAAAAACGGACGAAAACATATGAAAACATAAGAAACGGGCGAAAACATATGAAAACATAGGAAAATGGACGAAAATGTAAGGAAAAAGGTCAAACTAACTGAAATAGTGGTTTAAGGACTAATTTCGTGAAGCCCGGCTAACTACAAGGACCGTTTTGTTCTTAAAATCTAATGATTTTCACCGTTTACAAATGTAACACCCCAACCTGAGAAAGGCTAAAGTGTAACATTATGGGGTCAAATCAGAACACAAGTGAAACGGAGATACAATACAAGTACAAAACTTACAAGGATTACAAGGAAACAAGACAAGATACAAGATACAAAAGGGCATCAACAAACATAAGCCCAAAACAAGACTACTTCTAAGCATCTCTAAGTCCAGCAAGTGTCTAATAGGGTGAAGACTTCTAAGCCCAAAACAAAGCCTTCGTCCAATAACTCATCTTCCTACTAAACCTGCCGCATGAGAAAAGAAATGCGGCTGAGCTTACAAAGCTCAGTGAACAGATATGAAGATAACAAGTAATGTAAAGTAACAAGAGAAGAGAATACAAGATGAATTGTATATGGGATCACGAGGTTTCTCAAGAGATTTCCAAGATCAACTAAAAGGGTCATCCAAGTCGAGCATCATGGTCAAGTATCAAGGTCAAGTTTCAAGGTCAAGCATCATGGTCAAGTATCAAGGTCAAGTTTCAAGGTCAAGTATCAAGGTTAAGTATCAAGGTCGAGTATCAAGGTTAAATATCAAGGTCAAGTATCAAGGTTAAATATCAAGGTCAAGTATCAAGGTTAAATATCAAGGTTAAATATCAAGGCCCAGTATCAAGGTCGTCAAGTATATAATCATGAATTACCAGGTCTTCAATGTCAAGGTTACCAAGTTTCAAGGCTTCAGTATTTATTCCCCAGGCACAAACAAGAATCAAGTCAAGTAACCCAAGATGGAGTGATCAACTCCCAAGCAGTGAGGGGTCGCATTGCACGCAAGCCCAGTCACCAAGTAATAATAACTGTAGTCCCAATCATAATCAAGATGGCCGTAGCCCAAGCAAGTATCAAGACAAGACAAATCTAGGATGCATCCATACGCCCCTGCTGGCCAATAACAATAATAATAATAATAATAATAATAATAATAATAATAATAATAATCATAGCAGCAGTCGATAACAAGAATCAGGGATGGCGGGGGACATCTCTCCAGCCCCGCTAGAGTACATAACACTGGTGCATCAATGCTATGGTTGTGGCTACTCCACAACAAGTAGCTCCTGGGTAAGTACTGAAGGGGTCAAGTAGTCAAGGTCCAATATCATGTACAAGGGTCAGGCCAAGGTCAAGGTTTAAGTCAAGGTTCAATATTAAGTGTCAAGGTCAAGAGGTCAATATCAGGGATCAATATCAAGAGTTCCATATCAAGGGGTCAGCCAAGGATGTAGTATCAACGGGTCAAGGTGGCAAGGCCAAAGTCACGGTTCCCGTCCA
>LBNU01034332.1:4116-18943 GCA_014162995.1 Artemisia annua | reverse complement strand
ACCAATAATCAAAGAGGAAAGAGGAACATAACAAGTTAAATCAACAATCAAAGGAAGTTATATCAGGGGTTCAAATCCGGGATTATATCAAGCGTTCAATAATCAAGAGAGAATCTAACAAGGTTCAAAGATATCAAGGGAAGAAGGGAAAGACCAAGAATGCTATGAGAAACCTGTTGATAGGTCAAGAATATCTGTTACCTTCAGTCCAAATGGCAAAGCAAGATTAATAAATAACGACGAGGGACACTCCTGCTTCCCAAGCCTAGAAGGGAAGGGAACGAACAAGAAGAGTCCGGTTTCGCGTAGAGGTTAGCCTCTTTTAGTATATCTTCCATTTTAAGGGTAACTTCCCATATTCAAGTAACTTTCCCACTTTAAGTAGTTTTAAGCATTTAGAAGACTGTTCTAATTTTTAGTAAGTTCCCTTATTTAGAAGGTCTTCCATAAAATATGCCAGTTCCCATAAATTGCAGGTCCCCACCCATAATTAGCAGATTTCCAAATTTAGTAAGTTCCCGAATGTTAACACATTCTCATAGGTTAGTTTCATCATGTTATCAAGTTCTCGTGTTCATAAATATCAAGGATTCCGTTTTAGAGAGGTTTTGTGAAATTAGGGTTTCATTAGGTCACCGAACATGTTTTAGGGTTTAAAGTGTTAATATCACAAGTCAAAGGTCACAATTGATCATACACACATTATAACATATCAACTTAGGTCACATAAGCCAAATGTACCAGACTTACACTTTACACCCCTAGAGTTTCAAAAGTTACAAATTAACCCTTCCATTATTTAATTTACCATAATTAAACCTTTAATTAATATAATTATCACATACGCACCACAACTATATAAAAATGACATAAACAGCCCCTCCAGTATAAATCAGGTCGAATTATGTAAGGTATCTCATATTTACATTTTTAGTCCCTCTAGTTATAATATTTACAATTTAAACTTTTTAATTATCTAATTAACATATAAACCACATAATTAACCAAATAAACACATAAGTCCATCAAGTATCACAAAATTACAATTTTAGTCCCTTAACATTAATTTAGGCCGAATTATAGGCATTTACATAATTAACCCTCAAGTTTTCAAATTTACAAAATAGTCCCTTTTATTAATAATCATTTCAAATAAACCTTCAAATTCTCCAAATTGCACATTATACCCCCAAGTATCATTTTATACGAATTTCTATTGTTCTAAAATAAGTTTCAAAAATATCCAAAAAGTTTCAATAATTACAAAACACACCCTTATATTTTAAAAACTACAATCGGTAATAAATTAAATCACAAATCCTCAACCCTAATTTTTCCAAAACTTTATAGCATTCATTTTAGATCAATTACATCATAATTAAGCCAAAAAAATAAGAAACCCTAATATTTCATGCCATTCGATCCATTTTCTTATTTATTTTAAATCGGCTAAGAATACAAAAATTAACACAAAGATTTCCAAGCTTCAAAAAATTATCAATAGATTTTATTAGAGTCATATAAACATTTATAAGCATCACAAAATTATGAACGAGACCAAGAAAATTTTATATAGGCCGATTAGTATTTATCCACGATTTTAGGGTTTCAAATATATTTTAATTGTTTTAGCCCAAATATGATGCATGGTATATTTTTGTACATTTTATATGAATAAGAGAAGCATAATGGAAGATAAAAATTACCCCAAGTCGAATAGGAACCAAGAAATGAGCCAAAGGAAATTATTCCACTCGGCTAGAATTAAACGAGCAAGAAAAATCCCCAAACTTCGAACCAAGAAATTCCAATCACACCAAGTATTTTTCCCACCTTCCTTGAGTGTATTAGAACCCAGGTAAAAATGTCCAAGGAGCCTCAAAAAATTTTAGCCGTCGTTTGGAGTTTATGGAGATTTAGGGTTTTTGAAAATAATGTTTTGATTTGGTAAATAAAAATGAAGATATGGTGACCAAGATATAAGGAATTCCTGTGATTATGGGCCGAAATATGTGGGGTGGACTTGGGAAAATTCCATCATTGATTTATTTTACATAATTTCCATGTTTATAATTTAATTATGTTAAGTACAAATTTAAATTAAATTTCGCCCCTTTTGGCCATTTATGGTTTAACAATTATTTTTATTTGCTTTAAAATATTGTAAATATTTGTACAAAATTATTTGGGATCATATGTAGCTTATATCCAAGTATTTGGGATTTATTTGGTATTTATATTAAGTAATTATGTAAATTTAATTCCAATGGCATTTTAGTAATTTTGCAAGCTTTAAGGATTTTGGGTTTTACAACAAAGTTCAGTAATATTTTTAACAAACCCATAAACATGGGTAACCCGGTTGAACCAAGAAAAACTTTAGTAACTTAATTCAAATTTTTGAGAAACTTTAGTAACATCTTTAAGTATTAACCCAAATTAAAAAATGTGTTTTGCTACACAAGCGCTAATTATATTGCTGTCATTTTAATTGTCGTCATCCCTTAAAACTCTTAAATTTGAGAAAATCATTACGTGAGGTACACAATTGTTTTACAAAAGGTTGCTTACAGAATATATTTTTGCAAATAAAATTTATGGATTATCCAATGATTTTGATAGCTAAGACATTTTTAAAAACTCGAAGCATTAAAAGAGATTGTTGGCAATGAGGATATCAATTTTACTTTCAAGTGGTCCAATTCAAGGTTATCAAGATCGTGATCCTACTTAGGATCGTTTTTGTTTTCGCAAGATCGCGATCGTAAGATCGAATCGGGATCGTAAGATCCTACAAAAATGTAAAATTTTTAGATAGGGGTTGTAGTGTTATATAGTTCCATATAAAATTCGATATACAAGACTAATTTAAGTGAATATAGATGAAAATTTCAAAGTTTAAACATCGTAATAATATAAAATACGTGATACATGCAATTACTTCATGTTTCAGTCGTTTGATAAACGATTTGGAAAGAAAAGAAATACAACACGAGTAAAGCATTGTCAAGTATAAGAGTAAAATTTTGTCAAAATTTATAAAGTGAGATTAATTTCAGTAAAAAGTTTGTTTAATAATAAAAATTAGGCTTTATAGTAGGATCGGGATCGATAGCGATCCTACGATCTTACTAGCTATCTTATGATCTTACTTCGATCCTATGCTATCTCCGATCCTACTTAGATCTTGCAAGGTTTTCTAATGTATGATCGTAAGATCGTACGATCCTACGATCAAGATCGCGATCTTGATAACCATGGTCCAATTGCAATAGATAAATCTGGAACCCTAAATATATTAATTACTCAACACATGTTCGTATTGATTGTGATAGAAGTATGACTGCATGTTACTAGTATATTGTACGCTAGATCTAATGATGTGATTATGTGCTAAGTGATATTGTTAAAATTTATACATAAGTCTTCTTCTAAATTATTGAATCCTCGTCTATTTGTTGGCATATGAATTGTCGAATACAATCTAATTTCTTTCAATAATAAAAATTCTAACATACTACTAGTTTTTAACATGAGTAAGCTAAATTACCACTAAGTTTATTATTTTTATATACTTGATTTTGTAACTTACCACACATGTGACTCGTACATATTACATGTAGACTAATTTCAGCAGTTATAAATTTTCATTGTGACATTATTATTGGAAAGGACAACATCGTCGATAAAGAAAATTATACGGATGTCATTGAAACCTTCGTCGATGTCATAGGGCCTAATCATAAATGAGTTAATGAACTTCTCACAAATGTTAAACCTATTAGGTGGTCTTATTTTATTTTTATTTTCAATAACCTGGCCCTAGTGTTATCTATTCGGTTATTGATATGGATAGGTTTNTTTTTTTTTTTTTTTTAACGGCGAGTTAGTAGTTAGTGATTCGAGCCCACAGTGACATCCAATTGGGCAGTATGCAAGCATCAAACCTTTCTCCTTACCCCACTCCTACTTCTTTTTTTTCGGGCCCCTGAAGGTCCATAGTGAAACTCGAACCTGAGACCTCTCCAAGGATATCTCCCTAAGGTTACCCTTGGTCGCCAACTTAGCTAGCCCGGTTGGTTTATTATTACCCATGGTTTGATGTATTAATTTATAGGTGACTTCGATGTGGTTGTATCTGGGTGTCGTTTTAGGTAGTGTGGTAGGTTTTTCTTTTATGTTTGCATGGTTTGTAACTTCTAGCTTCTTGCTAACTTTCAATACAAAATGGCCGTTCAAAAAAAAATTATAGCTTGTCACTAGTGTATTTTGAGCTATATTAATGTATTATTATGTGAAATATATGTGAGCTCATGTGTTGCAATATTCTAGTCACTATCATTTTGATTGCATGTAAAGTATAATGAAAGCTACAAAAGTTAAATAATGATTAGTGAATTATTGGCATAGTACGTGTTTGATATTGCTAGTTGATACATGCGTATGTGATATGTTTTGAATTTGGTTGAGTTGAAACACGACTTGGTTTATCATCTACTAGTTAAATAATGATTTGTGAATTATTGGTATCGTGTTTGATCTTGCTAGCTAGTTGATACATGCGCATGTGATATGTTTTGTTAAATTTGGTTGAGTTGAAACATGACTAATTGGTTTATCATCTACTAGTTAGATTACTAGATGGCCAGATTAAAAATCTAATCTCTATTTTTATGATATACAAGCGACCTCTTATAATTATATGATTCTTTAGAAAGTCTTTAGACTACAATGTTTCAGTTCATGAAGCCTATTTATATAAATTGTTATGCAAAAATGCTATAATTTTATTGTTTAATTAATAGGTTGCTTAAATAAAATCACTGCTATTATTAGTTGCTTATGTGAAAAAGATCTTGAATGCATGACGGACAACAGAGATAATTTGCTCATACACTATGTTGATTAACACGAGAATCATTTTTATACAAATGTTGGATTATGAATGAACAAAAATATGCAAAGCCAGTACTTATTGCGAATGTTGTCAAAGAATATTATTAGAGGTAAATATAAACTTTCTTAGTTGTTCTATTTTGCAATTGAGTTTGTCATCTATACATGAGTTATTTATTATGTAACTTTATTTGTTTGTATGCAAGACAATTGATTAATTGATTAATAGCATACTTTACTAGTAGAGATTATATTTTATTTTCTGATAATGCTTTATGTTAATTTTAAATATTGTATTGAATTGTGTGAAAGTTATAAAAGAACTTACTTGATTGGAGAATGTGATGATGTATTAACCTTTTTACATTATTCGACTTTCATATAAAGTTAAGTGCAAGCGAAGTATGGGTGGTCATTAACCATAGTTTATGAGCCATGGTAATTTATTGGCATGACTGATTGGACCATCTAGATAAATGATGATGCGAACCATATACAAGAACCATGGGTTCTTCAAAGGTGATTTCATTATTTTTATTGTTTTCGATGGAAGTTCATTGTTCACTGATCACCACCAAATTAAAGTAAGGACTTTGTCTCTTAAATTTTTAAAGGATATAAAGGGAATGTATGTAGGCCTATACATCGGCCGAGTGGATCATTTTGAGTTTTAAATTTGATGCATCGTCAAAATGATCATCATAGACGCAACCTAAAGTTAGTGTGATTTGTGGCTCGGTGTATAAATGCGAGCACGATTTTACCAATTATATCTTTGCAAGTGGCGCTGAATACATCCAGATATTGGGCGGTTATTGAAATAAGCGTTGAACTTTATGTAGCTCATGTTCATATGCGAATTGTTTTTGTTGAAACGTTTATAAAAACATCTATAGTTGATTACAAAACCAATAATTATGAGAACAAAACTATAAGTTTTATTGAGCATTTGATTTTAAAAGACAGAACATAAATTCGCATCATACAAACAAGCTATAATGAATACTCCTATTAGAGTGGTTTTCGCTCACAAACCATATGTTTCCCATATAAAGTTTTCTGTAAATATGCGGAACCTGTATTGTAAATCCACCACAACGCACAAAAAATTGGGATGTTGAAATTGATAATTCATTCTGGGGAAGAATAAACAACGAAACATTTGGAATGAATTATGATAATATACATGTTGATCCTTACCCTAATATATGTGAACTTAAAGTTCAAGGGACAATTTATATTCCAGATCTAATAATTTTCAGATATATTTAGTGACCTAAAGAAAGTGATTGTATCATATATATATACACGTTGCCAGTGCTCCAATTATAATATGTGTCCCACCATGACAACCAATGATTGGTAGTTAGTCTATGGCATGCATGGAGCATGATAAACCAATCGATTCAAAATAAAAAATCCTTGAATTAATAAATACAGTGGAGCAAGAATATTAAGATTGCATAATCGAGGTAATAAAGACCCCATAATAGTCTTTTAAAGAGACACTAGACACGAAAGTTCTTGAAAACCCCGGGTAGGTGATAAACTATAAGATCTCAATAAACATAAATGATATAATATAATGTCTAGTAAATTGTGGAATCAAAATGTAATGAATCGACGTTGATAGTACTATTATATTTGATAATGGGCATGTTAATGATTATGTAAATAAATAAGATAGTGCTATAATTATGGTGAGGATCATGGAAGCATACATGCAGGAAGCGCATGGGTATAAATGAATGGCCGAAAGATGTAAAGACTCAAAGAACTAATGAAAGGTTGAAGTCTATTGTGACGAGACATGGTTACTGGGACTTAAAGTCCATATAGATGAATGGGTAAAATTATTGGATATGCATTGGTCTTTTTGAGAAAGCGAAATTAAAGTACTGAAACGTTTATATTAAGGCACAACTACTGGCACGCAATATTTTCGTAAAGATATAGAAGTTATCATAAGGAGACATGTTCTCATGTGGTGGATCTAATAATGTCTTTAATATTCTATAAGTCTGACAATATAATAAGTAATCGATATACATCTAAAAGATAAATGAATAGAGCTCGTGTGAGATTTTATTAAAGGATATAAAATGCATGAAGCATGCTCGTGATTTTTTATACTTAAAGCATATAAGGGAAATTCTCGAGAACACTACTTGATTGCATTGAACTAATCATGTTTTGGGCATATGTGTTATAATCGCTTTAGTGTATAGTATAAAGGGATCTAAATTTGAGTATTGTCTAAGTTTCTGATTTTGGGAAAATAAAGAATTATGTTTGCCTATGAATCTTTATAAAGAGATCTAGTTTTGAATATTGTTTAAGTTTCATAAAGTTTGATTCTATGATTATAAAGGTGACTAAATGCATAGAAGTTGAATTTGAAACAAAAAGACACAGTTTGTCTTAGCTTACGAATTAAACACCTAAAGGATTAAATGTGTGTGCATCATGAAAACTAAAGTAAAATGCTAACTATCTTTATATGCACAAACAACGCTCACGTTTATGAGGTCACATGATGTTAAAAAGACCACCTTAATTCATAAAGATCACAATATCGATTTTAAATTATGAATAAAATGCCTATGAAACATTTAAAGTTCTCGCTAGTGGTCATACATGATATAATATATCATTCACTTTGAATTTGTTGACAATGAATAACTTGTGAAGCACGATGATATAGTTGAATGATATGTATGACATATGTTATTCCTTGAAATTGATATATGAACAACATGTAGAGAATATTTATTCATGTGATTCTATCAAGATACTTCATTGTGCATTTCACTGACTCAAAAAGCTTAAGTGATGTGATAATCAGGGGGAGAGAATGTACGTGTTGCACTCTTTTTTCTTGACCAAGGTTTTGTCCCCACAGGGTCTTCCGGCAAGCTTTTTAATGAGGCAACATCCTCAAGCGTATAAGAAATTATGTACACTTTTCCTTTCATTAGATTTTTGTCCCACTTGATTTTATCTAATAAGGTTTTAACAAGACATAATCTTTAAATGAACATCTAATAGGGAGTGCTATGGATAATTATAATATAGATGTCCATATCTTATATGATATTGATTAGAGGTATTTGCATTATATTAGGAGATTACATGTTTTTCAAAATACTCTATGTTGTATTATTCTCATGGGCGGAGACAAAGGGGGGGTCACAAGAGTCACGTGCCTCCTAGTGAAAAAAATTATAGTGTAAATTTTCTAAAATATCTAGATTTTTTTTGTAATTTGTCCCCTCTAATTAAGAACCAATTTATGATGTAGTTTCTAAAAAAGGATAATTCCAAAAATATCACAGTTGCATTTTGCTTTTTCTTTTCTAGACGAAATCTTTTCTCTTTTTGAAACTAGACAAGGGGTGACTTTACGGATTACAAGGTGTGACTTTACGGATTACAAGGTAGGGCAACTTGTGTACTTTTTGTCCAACTGGTGTACTTCATGTCGGACAAATGGCTACACATGGTTGGGTAGTTCAAAGTTGCCCGGTTACCCGAGGTATTTTCGGAAGGAGAAAAGATTCCGTCTAAAAAAGTAAAGCAAAGGACAATTGGGGTATTTTTGAAAGCATCCTTCTAAAAATTATTAAAATGTGACCCTGCAACAAAATTTTCTGGCTCCGGCCTTGATTATTCTCCATTCTTTTACTTTAGTGTATTATTTCTTATTATTCTTTATATCTTTACTTTATCATCGCCAATGAAATCCTCATAGAATTATAATAAAATAATAAGTTAATAAATAGTTTTTCAAAATATCCTCTGAAACAGATATTTAAATGAATTTATGTGTAAAGTTCAAAGTTTATATTAAATAGTTTTGTGAAACACCTTTTTGTTGATTGCGTCATTGCGCGATCTACCTGCATCAAGATTCTCAAATGGTGCATCATGATAAACACCCCACTTTCCAAGCACCCTAAAGTCCTAAACGATCAATTATGCTTGGTTAATTTGTGTCATTTGCGTTGGTCACGAACCTCGCAAATCATACAAAGTTACCAGTTGGTGTCGTCCAAACAACTATATGGCGTTTCAGGAGTGATGTTCTCTACCTTTCCAAAAGGCTGAAGTAGGAGTTAATTTGTGACTATCTCGCTAAAATGCGAAAAATTTCACATTTAATTCTCACTTGATGCAACCAATCATATTGCGGCTATGTTTACCTTACCATAATGGAGATATAGTTATTAAAAATCATCAACTATTCATGTAACTTTTTACAAGAGTATAAACAATTCTTTTTAACCAATTAACATTTCAAATAATATGATTGCTACTCACACACGTAATTGATTCCATGACTTTTCAAAATCTGGAAATCACAAACCATGTCAATATTGATTACCACTCAAACGCGTAAATTACTCAATTCCATGACTAGGTCAAACTTCTTATACACAAGTAACAGGCTGAAACAGGTTTATAAGGTTTAGCACAAGGATTGTATGGCTAGTATATATATGATAAAATTGGTTGGCTGGTTAGATATTATTTGCCTAGAGTCTCCCTACTATATACGTATTTATACTCCATGGATCCGGCACTTCGTATATTTATAATTCTTGTGGTAGTAATGTTCTCGGTGTTCATCAGTGTTGCGTTAGTGTGCAAAATGTTTGGTCGGCAAGGTCGCGGCCACCATAATTGGGATGGTGGTGAAGGTGGTAACTACGGAGGTCGCCATGGTGGCGGCGGCCATGGACATGGCGGAGGATGGAGTGGTGGCGGCGGCGGTGATGGTGGTGGTGGAGGAGGGGTGGGTGGTGGCGGATGTGGTGTGGCGGTGCGGATGGGTGCGTGGTGGTGGCGGAGGTGGTGGTTGTGGTTGAGACTCTATTGATCTATAATCACCACACATGCATGTTCACCATGCATGCAATTAGATTAAACCTTAAAAAGGATATGTTGTAGCTTTATCTTTTTTTGTCATATGATGATCCTTTCATTCTTTTGTATGGTTGTATTTGTATATACATTTGTTTATTTGTTTGTTAGTCAAATCTTAGCATTCGTTCAACCTTTGATCTGTACTTGTATATATTATTTTACTTGTTCTATCAAATGATATTTGAAGTGATAGACGTACAAATCGTGACAAACTGTTTAATTTCGTTGCATGTATAAAGTGTTTGTAATAACCGTATCGTTACTATCTGTGAAAGAAAGAAAAAATTTTAAAAAAAATAAAAAAAAATTAAAAAAAAATAAAAAACTCTGTCGGATTAAGAACCATCGACTAAAATTTTTATATGTACATTATTTTGTGAAAAAAATATCAATAAATTAAATGTACGTGCCATCAAATCAACGAAAAAGTCGAAAGCTATTGATCATATCCGATCATTCGTTATCCGATACTCCCCGATGTCCCAGCACATAAGGTGTTAGTTATATAGGGGACCAGATGATCAATCTACAATCTATCTCAGAATAAATACGAAAATGACAAACAATACCTTATTTAGTTATTCAGAAAATATACATTTTAGCTTTTTATAGATGTTATATGAATAAATATGAGTTCAAATACTTCAACCCTTTTGATTATTCTAATTTGATCCAACGACAATGTAAATCTTTAGTAGATAAAATCATCCCTTTTGGATAGGTAAATACTAACCATGCCACGTACAATATCAAGTGATATTTATTTTTGATCTATACCTTTCAAGTCTAATAAAATATCGAAATTGCATACCAAGGATAAAAGTTCTTACAATCATGAAAGATCTTTTAACAATAAATAGGAGTATATTGGATAAGACTTGTCATGCGTAGAATGAAGGCCAATACTTAATTGAACTTTCCATGACACTTCTCAATGGTATACAAGTCTATATTTTGATTGCTTCTCACACAAATAATAATTGATTCCACGACTAGGTCAAACTTCACACATATATATTGAAATCATAAACAAACTCCAACTACACAAATAGCTTCTGGCATGGCTCGGTTGATTAGTCTTGATAGCGACAAACGAGGAGGAATTTTCAAGTTTGAAGGCTCACATATCGTGTTCATGTTATGCATGATTGTAGTATCTATGTCTATTTTGTCTATGATCATCTTCGCTTGTGGTGATTCTAATGGCCCTAGCTCCCATAAAAAACGTCGTCGACATGGGAGATCTTCAGGCGGTGTCTTATTCGGTAGCACGACAGGTGGTGATGCTGGAGGCGGTGGTTGTGGTGGTGGTGGAGGCGGTGGTTGTGGTGGAGGTGGAGGAGGAGGGGGTGGCTAATAATGGAAGAAAATTGTATATTTATATGTATATAAAAGTAGATATTTTATATCAGTTAATAAGAAATTTTTTGTTGTTTGTTTTTCATAAAAATATAAAAATACAAAAATAATCATCTTCCACCCTTAGACCTTAATTAGAGTAGTCTTTAACCTAACGAACACTATTCCCTGTGAGAGAACGATCAATCCCCCGGTACTTGCCACTACACTATACTACATCGGTCAGGTACACTGCCTGGTGGGGATTGTAAGCCTCTTGAGATCCCTTAAGAGGTAAAACAAAGTGCGTAAACAATCCCACGCGCATCAACAATCATAATCAGCAAGCAGTTCTATCCATCGATGTTGTCTCATGTTCAACTCTTTCTGATTAAGAATATGCTGTAGGCTTTTGTGATCGGTGAAAACCGTACACTTAGTGCCGTACAGGTAATTTCTCCATATTCTTAGAGCGAACACCACTGCTCCTAATTCTAGATCATGTGTAGTATAGTTTTCCTCATGTGTCTTGAGTTGTCGTGATGCATAAGCGATTACTTTTTCCCGTTGCATCAATACAGCTCCAAGACCTCTACGTGAAGCATCACAGTAAATGACAAAATCATCATTTCCTTCAGGTAATGTTATGATCGAAGCTTCACACAACTTTCTCTTCAAAAGTTGGAAAGCTATCTCTTGATCTTTTCCCCAGTCAAACTTCCTGTTTTTCTGGGTTAGCTCTGTCAAAGGTTTTGCTATTTTTGAAAATCCCTCAATAAACCTTCGATAGTAGCCCGCAAGTCCTAAGAATTGTTGTATCTCAGTAGGATACGTAGGATGTGGCCATTCCTTAACGGCTTTGATTTTAGCTGGATCGTCACGAAGTCCTTGTTTATCTATCATGTGTCCGAGAAATTGCACAATACTAATCCAGAATTCACACTTAGAGAACTTTGCATAAAATTTCTCTNCTGTTTTTCTGGGTTAGCTCTGTCAAAGGTTTTGCTATTTTTGAAAATCCCTCAATAAACCTTCGATAGTAGCCCGCAAGTCCTAAGAATTGTTGTATCTCAGTAGGATACGTAGGATGTGGCCATTCCTTAACGGCTTTGATTTTAGCTGGATCGTCACGAAGTCCTTGTTTATCTATCATGTGTCCGAGAAATTGCACAATACTAATCCAGAATTCACACTTAGAGAACTTTGCATAAAATTTCTCTGTCTTAAGTAGTTCTATGATTATTCTCAAGTATTTAGCGTGCTCTTCCTCGTTATGTGAATAGATAAGGATATCATCTATGAACACTATAACAAACTTATCCAAGTATGGTTTACACACCCGGTTCATGAGATCCATGAAAACCGCTGGTGCGTTTGTCAAACCAATGGCATAACTTGAAATTCATAGTGTCCATATCTCATTCTGAAAGCGGTTTTAGGGATATCCTCTTCCCTCACTCTCAGTTGATGATAACCTGATCGTAAGCCGATCTTCGAATATACTGATGAGACGAAAAGTGTTACGCTTTTAGGGGGTCATTTAAGCCCTAATTCGTATAAATGTGATCAAATATTGCCCTAAATCGTTCCTTTTGTCATTTTAGGTACTTTTGAGAAGAATTCTGGAAAACATGCATATTCGGACGTTTTTGGAGCATAAAAGTGAAGAAAACGACAAAGTCTCAAAAGATGGTGATTTATAACCTGACGGCGTCAGAAGTCATAAGGTGACGCCGTCAGAAAGTCTTGACAAAAGAGTGGAATCCAATTTTCAAATGACGGGCCACAGGATTTAACACCTGACGCCGTCAGGTGTTAGGAATTATAGGCCGTCAGGAGTAAAGTTAAAGAGTGACGGCCCAGAAGAGTTTATAAGGTGACGGCGTCAGAAGTGGATCTAGGCCATCCGAGAAACTTATTGGCGGCGAGCTTACGGCGTCAGCCCTTATAACCTGACGCCGTCAGAGTGTAAAATCTGTATATAGTTTTCTAATTTTCATTCATTAGTGTGGAACTTTGTGGAGAACTTTTAGGGCAAACCCTAAAGTCGAATTTCCTGTACTTTATGGACTAATATTGACTTTTCATTCATTTAAAACCCTCAAGGACTAATTTTGCCAAAGTGTGAAACTTCAGGGGCCTGTTTTGTCATTTTTCAAACTTGAGGGACCAAAGTTGTCATTTTACAATTTTTGACTTTAAAGGATTTCTTATGACAACTTGTGAATTAAAAAGGACCTTTGATGATATTTTCCATGTTTTGAAATACCAGGGACTAGTTTTGCCATTTTTGAAAGTTTAGGGACTGAAACTGTCAATTGTGCAAACTTGACTGTTTTTCATCAGTTTTCAATCCTTTTGTATCTGAAACACATAAAAACATGTTTTTGTGATATTTTATATATTTTAGGGTATTTCTGTGTGTTTTCAGATGTTTTGGCAGTCTAAATGTGATAAAAATGATGAGTATTTGCACACTCATCAGGATATTACAATATTTTAAGGGGTGTACCAATAAGGCAAAAACAAACACCTTTCTTAATTACACATTTACTATAGTGAGTATAGTGGCATCAACTTCCAGTAATGGTTACGATTTGTTCAAGTAATTAGACCAATCCTATGACTCTTGTCAACTCCAGCTCGTTTATAAAAACAAGTTGGCAGATTATATAAGTAAGTTTTTGTTTTTGTTTTTGTTTTTTTTTTTTTGAACTATGCAGATTATATAGGTTAACCCATTAAACAAATATTAATATACTATTATTGTTTTTTTAGAAATATTGTCCCGTTTAATTTATCCACAACCCGAATATGAGTTGTTTAATAAATGTTCAGTGGGTCGACCCGAACACGACCCAAAAAACTGTTTAGACCTAATTTTAACCGATTATATTTGTGTCGCTACTGGGTTATGTTTAATAAATGCAGATTATATATTTTTGTTGCGGCTAAAAGCCCCGATTCTTGTAGTGTGTGTAGAATTGCCACCAATAGTCGACTTTACTCTTTAGATCCTTTAAACTACTTCTAAGAGAGCTAGGTATCGTAACATCATAACACCAAAAAAGTGCCGTCACCTCAGCGCCACATACTTCTTATCATAACACCAAATAACACAACATTTTTTGGACCCGCATTTAAAAAATTACAATTTACAAATTAACCCCTTAACTAATATTTTATTCGTTAAATTAATATACAAATAACAATTTTATATTAAAAAAATAATGAAATAAAATAAAATAAAAATAAGTTAAAATGTTGTTTGATCCAATAATTTCTAGCCTACCCCATACACACACTATACACACAAATGCAAACCCCCACACACACTTAAGCGTACACACAAACGCAAATCATCTAGTCGTTATCCCACCAGGACGTGTGTTTGTAAATTTTTTTTTGTCACTATAGGCGTTTCATTTTGAGATATGTAGGATTCAACAACCTACAACCACTGGTTTACTAGAGCGGAATGACTTCGATCGTGAAGTTGCACACACCACAGCAAGTTATGTTATCGACAGAAAAAGAAGAACGAGCACACAAGGTAAATATCCCTAATCGATTGTAGATTAGTATTGAAAGAATGCGTGAAAAGACCCCTCCCCCTCACCTCCTTTTATAGAGATGAGGGGGAAAACAAACCGACTCCATTATGGAC
>LBNU01034331.1:9397-21210 GCA_014162995.1 Artemisia annua | reverse complement strand
TTCAAACTGAATTTTTAGTTGTCACACATTTCAAAGTCATATGTGGCTAACTATTCAGCAAAGAATAGCAGTCATATTTATATAATGTGTGACAAACTTGACTATATAATTTAGCCACATACACAAGTACTTCGTGTGACCATATATCTTTTTTGGTCACACTGCTCAATTGTGTGACATATATTTGTCACATATGTATATTTATAGTGTGACTAATGTTTCGAGCTGATTTGTATCGGTCACACGTCCCGAATTAAAAGTGACTAAAATGTCGAAAAATATTTACCAGTTACCCTCTAGTCACATATATATACACAAATGCGTGACATATATTTTACGAAATGGTCACATAAGTTGGATCAAGTGTGGCTGTTTATTTAACGCTGGTACATTTAGTCACGTAAAAATGTCACCGTGTGACCGTTCAAAAACGACCATGTGAGACGAAAAGTCATTTTTGGCCTAGTGTATATCCATTTTGCATCTCCGTTAGTCCCGTTGACTAACAGGTGGTAATCAATGCCTGTTACACCCCTCATGTGCCTTGCACGTGAGGGTTGGTCATTTTGTGTATCTTCATCTTCAACCTTTTTTTTTCCTAAAAATATTTCAATTTTCTTTTAAATAAAACTCATCCAATTTCTCAAGATATTTCAATTTTTTAAAATCTAACTTATTTAAATTCCTGTACAAAATGATCATGGAATAGTGGTGAAACACTCCCGAGTGATTATAGTAGAATCCATATTCGGATTTGTGCTTACTTTCGCCACAATTAAACTCCACCGTAAAAGAAAGATGTAAAAACACAACATATTTTTTAATGTTGTTTTCTTTCACCACTCAAAGAAATCCTCATCATTTTATCACTATCCATAATGGTTAGATTTTCCAACAATGGGAAAAGTTCATTATACCCGAACAAAATCCTACACCTCAAAAAAAAATCCGGCAAACAATCAGTTGCAATGAGACGTTTCTTTTCACTTAACTTTATGTCTTCGCCTTCTTCTTCTTGAGCCATAACTAACATCCAATCTAACACATTGTCAAGTTTCTTCACAGTTGACTCCATATCTTCTACATGAACATTTTCGTTAACATATACTTCTTTTGCATCGCAAATTGATTCCTGCTGCGACAGAAATACAAATGATCTAATTTTTTAATTTTTATTTTTACCGAGGTTAACCTTACACATGAATAAAAAATCAGATCTAACCACTATTTGCCGCCTAAGTTTCGAGGAACTTGATTCTAGCTACTCGGTCACGAGATACCCAGATCTGGGATGGCGTTGTAAGGGTTGTGAAGGGTGTTGAAGTGATGATGTATGGCTGGTGATTTTATGGCGGTTATGGGTGGTGTCTTTAACTGGTGATGGGTGTTGAGATTTAGTGGTGTGTGGTGGTTTTTTTGAAACTACACAAACACACACAAGTCCAAATCAGTATAGGTTCGCTAATGCTTGGTTGTTTTATCCGATTTACACACACAAACACACGCAATCTCATATCTGCTATATGATGCATGGTGTTTAGATTTGGCTTGTTGAAGACAAGAAGATGTGCATATTTGGATTCTTTGTAGTGGCTGTATGGTGGTGGTGGTGATGGTTTCGTGGTGGTTGTATTGTGGTAATGGTGGTGGTGGCGATGGGGTTTGGTGTTTTATGAGTTTTATTTGATTTTATAGTAGTTGGGTATGATGATGGTAGATGTGGTGACGGTTGGTGGTGATTAGGTGCTGGTTGAGGTGATGATAATGGTGGTTGTGAAGTGAAAACAAGAAAAAGATCGAAAGAAATGAAAGTAAATGATTTCTTGTGTGATTTGTGTTCAAGTGAAGTGGAAAAACAAAGAGAAAGTCAAGAAATAACTATTTTCCCTCTTGTGAAAAGCACGTGAGGGGTTTAACTAGGGATGAATGGTGAAAGGGACTATTCATAAAACAAAATGGAGATCTGAGGGATGGATGACAGACTTTTTTTGATTTTGGGACGAAATATGTATTTTGGCACTACTTCATAGATGAACGATGTATCTTACTCTTGATTTAATATATGCATCCTACACAAGACCAATTGTGTCCCATTCACCTTCCTTTATAATATGACCTGATTACCAAAAAAAATAAATAAAAAAAAATTGTATTTTCACTATATGAATTGTTCGACCTGGAATTCAAATTTATTTGTGTGTGATCGTTCAAGTGCGCGACTCCATAACAATGTTGACAAGTGTGTATGTGGTATAGTAATATTTTTTGTACGAGTTAGTTGTATTTTGTGCGACCTAATAGTGTAAGTTTTATTTTTATGAAAAGTGAGGACCATAGTTGACCTTTGTTCTTTGCTAGATCAACGGTTGTACTTCTGTATGACTGCCGTCTGATAAATTTCATTTTGCTTGACCATTTTGTCTTTTTCGAAAAAGACAAAACTTCCTCAAAATATTATGGATTTTCTTTAACTTTTTTTTGGTTTTTCGAGAGTGTTTTGTCTTTTTCGAAACAGACAAAATGATTGCACAAAATAAATTTCTCAGTTGTATGTCGCACAAAAGTACAGCCCGTAGGTCTAGCAAATTAAAAGTCAACAATGATCCACACTTTTTATAAAAAAACAAAACTTTATATCAGTCGCACAAAAAACATTTTCAGTCACACAAAAGTTATTTATCTTCCTTTTATGGACACTTGTCAAAATTGTAGTGAAGCCGCACAGTCAAAATGTCGCACAAGACTTAATTTGAAATAAATAAAGTTGCGATTAATTGGGTGGAAATTTATTTTTATTGTTTATTATTTATTCATTTTATTTATTTAATTTTATTATTATTTTTTCTTTATGTCTATATTTGAAAATGGCCCTTATGATTACGAGGTCCATCCATATTTGAAAATGGCCCTTATGATTATGACGTCCATTTTTTTCCCAATGGATATCCTCATATGTCACATACTCACATACAACCTGACTATAAACAATTGAAAAGTCCAAACCTTCGTAAATTTATTTCCAAATTAAACTGCTAGAAGCTTTTTAAACACCACGGCAATTAAGATATTCAATGGACTATTTTGAATTCAATTCCAACGTATTTACTTGATGATGAGCTAGCTCACTAAACGAGTTTACTCCCTGAGCCTCATTGAGGAGTCTCCCACTGAAGAGCTCAACCTTCTGAGTAGTCTACTCCTCGAAAAAATCGTTCAGAATCCACTCTTTCAAGACTATGAATCACTGAATTCATCAGTATAATGAGGTCGTTAAAATTCTACTCACTCAAGAGTAAACTCACTGAACTCGTCAATTACCTGAATTCCACAACACTAACATTTTATTCAGAGAGATTTAGTGATTTGATGAACATACACTATGTACAACCACGCTCATTTCCGAATACGATGTGAAACTCTGAGTAGCATTAAATTTCCAACCTCTACCTTGACCAATGGTGTCCCATGTCACCTTCTTTTCTAATAACAACATTCTTCTTATCCATTGGACTTTCTTATATGGCACACACAACTTGACTTAGAAAACTCCAAGCAAAATTTAATTTCTATATGGTAAAATTCAAGGTTGCAAAAATCGTGAATTGGTAGTCGGGCGGTCGACCCCTGTAGCTTGTAATCGGTATAGGCGGGATTAATCGTTGATTAATCGGATTGGCATTTTCGATAAGTTTTCTGTATTTTCGGCAAGTTTTAGGTATTTTCGACAAATTTTAGGTATTACTCGTAAGATTTTTCTTAAGAAAAAACAACTTGAAATATATATAAACAACAAGTATAACTTATTAAACAATTTTACGGTGAGTTTTAGGTATTTCCAACAAGGTTTGAAGGTTTTGGGCAAGCTTGACCACTGCTGACCGTCATTAACTGTCATTGACCACGGTTGACCGAGTTGTTTGACCGATTTACACAAATCAGAAAGGTTAGTGGCCTTGCAGCACCTAATCGGTGATTAATCGGCCTTGTAGGTCTTATTTTGCAACATTGGTAAAAGTGTTAGAAGCTTAGAACATTTATACTAGAATATAATAGTTAATATAATGGACTATAAGTTGTATCTTCCACTTTCAGTAAATTGTTGATGTTTTTACCTTGACAAGGTGTTTTTATAAAAAGTTGAAAGTCAAAGTTATTTATAGAACCGGCGGGCAGAATTTTGGTAACCAAATGCCATGCCAAGTATGGAACTAGAATATGTAATAATCGGTAAAAAAACACGCATGTTACAAAGATTGCTGGACAAACACCCGCAACCAACATAGAACTTAAGAGGCAATTAATTATAGATCTTGAGAACTCATGTTGCCAAGATGCATATGCTTATAAAAAAATCTATTATGTTTTAACTAATGGTAAAACCGTCATACTTCCTTAATGTAAAAAATATTAATTTAACCGTGGTAATGCCTTGAAAGCAACTCGTAATATAAATTCCGATATTCTATACCATCTCGTCAATGCTTTTGTGATCGCCATAAAATTAAAACATGTTTTGTTGGTTTCGACCATATGCAAGTAAATATAAGCTCAAAAATCTAGCCAACTAATACAATGGAATTTATTGTGGTTTAGGTCGGATGTTAATTAATAAACTAAACTCGGTCACATTCCATACAACGGCTTCAAAAATCTAGCCAAGTATCCTCGCATTGCTAATCTAAAATAACATTTAGAATCAATGTTTACAATTAAAAAGAGAGATGTCTAATTAATATTTCTACCAACACTGATCAGACTCCCATCTCAGCGACTTATAACCACTTGCTGATCTCATCGGGCACGAACTTCTTGCTACTCGTCTTTGTAACAGCGTCCTATCGTAATCCGTACGTTTTTCAGGATCCGAAAGCGTAGTATAAGCCGAATGCACTTTCATAAACTCATCAGCCGATGAGTCTCCACTTCCTACATCCGGATGCAAAACTCTAGCTAATTTTTTTTTTTAAAAAGGCAAGATAATATTAAGAACCTCTGAAAATACAATACAAGGCATCCCGCCTCAATTAAATAAGATAATCAAAAGAGAACGGGACCCTAAGAAAAAAACAAACATTACAATGAGAAAGAGCCTACAAAGAAAAACTAATAAGTGTCACAAGAGTACAAGCCAAGATTCCAAAATATAATACCAGTTATCCATCACATTTGTTTACCAATGATACCATTACTATTACTACCTTAAAGGGAACTAGCAGGGTACCCGCGCGATGCAGCGACGGGTACCCTGTAATACAATTTGTGACGATGAATATCTCGAATTTTTGTTTGGGTTGGTGGGTCTCATATTTTTGTTTTGAAAGCTTAATTCTATTATACATTGTGGTTAAATAGTTTTTGGTGAAGGAGTGTTTTTAATAGTGTATTAATTGTATTAGATGAGTAGTGTTTTTTTAGTTTTATATGTGCTTTAAGTACTTGTAAATCTATACTATATAATAAAATAAGGTTTTTTACAAGTCCTTTAAGCGCGGAGCATTAAAAATCCGTTTAATGCGGTGATGTGGAATTCCTTATTTAGCATCAATGTACAACACCTTGAAAAACAAATTTTACTATACTACTTTCTCATTGTCAACATATACACGCTCAGCCTAATTTTGTAAATTAATAAATAGCATTCATTGTACACGCTTTTCCCAAACTTCCTGTACACGCTCTTCCCAAACAATTACAAATCATTCTTTAATTGCGCCTTTCACTTAATAAAAATACAACCCAATTCTTTTCCATGATTTTCTATGCCATACCGATTCAAAATCATCAAGAAAATATTTTGATTGATTCGTGTGTGTGCTGGTGTTGTGTATGCTGTCAATAAGAAAGTGTTGGTAAGCACTGATTTATTATAAGATTTAGGGTATCGAATTATTAGTTCCATATTTCATTATTATGTTTCGATTCAGTTATAAGGTAATTTCCAATCATCCTATTTAAATTTGTTTGTATTTTACCAGAACCCTATGCACAAAATATTTGTAGTTTATGTTGTATGTTTGTTTTTTATGCACGCCAACTGCTTGATGTATTGTGTTTGTGTAGTTGTCATTTGTAGGGAAAATGGACCAGATCTGAATCCTCATAACTAAGGGATGATGTTGTACAATGGGTATGTGATTAATTCTAATCTTCTGGCATTATAGTTATTGCTAATTAAATGTTCTTAATTGCTTATAAAGGGGTTGTTTTGGATGTTCCTTATTTAACTGATCTTTCATGGCTTTCTCGGCTAAATCATACTCCTCTCCATACACTAAAAAGAAAGCAACTAATAGTGGTTTTTTATTTCAGTTGACCTGAAAAAGAAGAGAGGTAAAGCTATTGATGATGATAATTCAGATACATCGGAGCATTTTGAGGTATATACCATTAAAAAGAGTAGAACCTAAATGTTGTTTATGTGCTTCCATGTCATATGGTTTACCACCAAATTAGTTGCTAAATGGATGAGTCTAATAGGTAAAATTGATTTTTAGTTTTGCTACGGTAGAATTTTTGAGTACAGAAACTTGATTTTGAGAACCGTGTCAGTCTTAAATTACTGATGTTTAGGTAGATGGGTCGAAATTGCAACCTCTGGTGATGACACCACACACATGAGACTAAAATGTAATCCAAATGTTTTTCTTTATTAATAAGTCACATGTTAAGATACAATCTTGATGTTTATATTTCTAAAGTTCACATTATTTTGTTTGAAATGGGGTTCGCCTGTATTGGAATATTTGCTTAGGAATAAATTATGTGGGTCTTTAAACCTTCGAGATTGAGCTTTTAAAGTAAAACGTGCTTTGGGAACTTTTACTGCTTGTTTTGTGTCATGATCACAGTCTTTATTCATGTAAGTGTTAGCAGTAGTTTCACGGGTCAGTTAGCATTACATGTTATATTTAAAATGTTTGCATAGTTATTTTAAATAATGATCTTAGGAGGTTGTAAGCAGACGGATACATATTGAGCGACTTATGGCTTGACATGATCTATACGTTTGACCTGTTTTATATGTTTAGCAGCTTCTAAGACATGTTCATATTGTTGTTAGACAAAATCCAATTAGATACATCATAAATGGGTCAACACCGCTGCTTCGGTTTATAATGTAGTCTTAGAACATATAAGTGGATTAAATGGCATCTACTCTTCGTCCTAGAACATATAATGTAGTCTTAGAACATATAAGTAGATTACGTTTTTTAGGAACTTCTATACTTATCTATGATAAATCTGGTGTTAAATATGCAAAAACCTGATGCATTCCATTGTCCAACCTACACAAAAACATAATCTTACACTACCATCTGCAGCTCAACAACCCATGTCGACATGTTTTATCAATAAATACCTAATGAGTTTTTTCGCTATGTATCAGTTTATGCATAAGGAAGTATATGCTTGGACATTTATCAAAATCAGTGGAGTTCAATTTATGATGTTGCTGCTATCCTGACATCAATTCAGGTGCTTTTTTTGCTGTAGTATAATGCGTTGAACCTACTAAGATATTACATTTTTTACGTATAGTTATGTTGCTCTGCATATTTGTTTTGTTGTAATTTGAGTTGGGTTTGTTGGCTTTGGGGGGGGGGGGTATTCTCTTGAAATGATTCAAACTTTGTCGACAGGGTTTTGGTTCTGATGAGTTCATTATCCTTTATTGTCTAAAGTAGCGAGATTTCTTATTTTACAAATATTATAAACATGCTTTAAGAATCGTCACGAAATTGTCAAATACAACTTTCATTGCTTACCAATCATAGCAACCGTTATGCAGATTGCGTAATGGAGATAAAGTTACGTCTTTTGAATGATGTTAAAAAAAAATAGTTAGTTGCTATGCTCAGTAAAAGAAAAATGGAAGTATGTTGCTTAGTTATTATATCTGTATTGAATGGGGATGGCAAGCACACAAGAAGTGCATAATTCATTTCCGACTTGGTTAACATTCTACAACAATTGTTCTTCCATTTTTAGTTTATTAAATTTACTGTTATAGTAAATTCATATAATCACAAAAATCAACAAAAGTATAATTTGATATAGCAATTTTATTTAGTTTGTCCTTAAGAATTGGCATATAGGGACCTCTGTCACTTATGTATGTCATGTGATGTGCGAATAATGTATGTGAATGTTATTAGGACATATTAAGGAAACCTTTTATTATAATTAACATGCTTTTGATATTTGAATGTGAAAGGTGGAAGGTTTATTGAGGTTGATAAAAGATAAATATGTTGGGATTTCAGTCATGGAAAATATGCTTAATTCAGTATGCTCGAACTTGCTCAGGTATCATTCTTTTATTTCTTAATTTGTAGTTTTATACTATACCATACGATGAATAACTTATTTCTCTTTTTAGGATTTAATATGCTTCTCACCTGTATAACACTGCTGTTATTTTTTTTTTAATTTGCATGACTTATGAAGGTGTTATGACACTTCACGTAATGAAAGTGTCAGGTCATTACATTTGTAATAGGTTGCATGGTTAGACTATTTATGGTTTTACAACTTTGTCATTTATTATGTTTTTGTTAACTTATGTCGAATTACAAATGTGAGGAGTCCAAGGGCCATGCATGTAAAGTCTTAGATTAGTAAGAAAACCTTTGGACTCCCCCTATAAATCTTATGTTATAAGCTTCACTAAGCTTGTTGGTTCTCTTATGAAAGAACAGTTCGGATTATATCAAATATTTGGAGTTCCTTCATTCTCATTTCTTTTTTTTCATTCTTTATTCTTTTCCTTATTGGTTTATGATTATATGATTGTTATGTTACAAACATGGTGACCTAACAAGTGCGTATCATTACGCCTAGGGATATTTGCGGGCTTATTTTTTGATAGTTCTCGCTAGATCTTGATCTTGTTTTCTTGCTGTTTCCTACTCGTTATTTATTGTTTTTCATTGGAAGTCTTTATTTGTTTTAAGCATTATTCATCGTTATCTTGGTTCTTAAACTAGCTAGTAAGAATCGTATATTTCTTTGAATACCACATTTAAAACAGCACGTTTTCGAATACTTATACTTTTTTAGCGGTCATTATAGCGAGTTTCGGCTAAACTTAGAACTAACTAGGGTTTATAGCGAGTTTGGGGTTTTTATTTTCTAACGCGAGTGTTGAGTGGAGAAAAAATTCAAGCGCGAGTTTGCCTTATTTTGCCAAATCGCATAGCGAGTTTGGTTAATACTCCTAGGCGAGTTTGGGTTCTTGGAAAAAATCCTAGCGAGGTTTGACATTGTTTAAAGCGAGTTTGGACAAAAACATTCCAGCGAGTTTGGTCAAATTAGATAGCGACGTTTGGCCTTTCAAATATGTACATAGGAGTTTGCCTCTTCAAAATATTTAGATTAGCGGAGGGGTTTGCTTGTCAGATTTTTTTTTGAAAGCGGAGTTTGTTGGAGAATTTTTTTCTTTACGTAGCGGAGTTTGCTTAAAACAATTTCCAAAGCCCGAGTTTCAATTTTTTTTCTTTCTTCAATTTTATTACCGAGTTACAAGCACTTTAGCGAGATCAATAGGTTCAAGGGTTTTCTTGCCAAGTTTCTTTGGGGGATTCATTCGAAAGTCAAAAAGATCTTTGAGGCTCTCGCTCACGCACAACCAAACAACTAATCTACAACAACAACCTACATCTCTCCTTTAAGTCCATTTACAAATTCAAATCAAGGATGTCTTCAACCTCCATTCTACTTTTCAATCAAAACAACAACAACAACCACAACAACAACCACACAACCAAACATCACATGGGTTCAACAAATGGTATCGGCAACCGTCGCATGTACCCCTCAACATCAACTCTAATGCATCAAGTGCAACAACAACCGTACCTTACAACCCGCACATGAACATGCAAACGGTCCTCCACAACAAAGCAAACCATTGGTTCGATCAAAATGTGTGAAGGCAATCACTAGTCCAACAATCTCGTCATGAAGGCCGGATCTCTTGACATACCACCAATGCTCACCACCAGGAAAATTATGTTAGTGGTCAAGCAGATTCCTGCGGTTTCTCGGAACTGAAGGAAACCTCATGCAAGGTATATGGAGAGAGTGCTCTTCGATGGTCCATTTCATTGCCAAACAAGAACGATTCAACGGTGATCCTCATCCACTCCACCAATACCTGAACACGTTATTATCAGTTTCTGATCACAACTCACTGAGAAGGAAAAGCTACATTATTGAGGGCTAATGCACTAGCAATGAGTTACATATGTCAAGGAATCCCCAATCCAATCTTTCGCAGTGTGATGCTCAGGAAGACTGCAAAAAGCATATGTCGGGAACATGTTCATCTCTTGATGGAAGGTACTGAGTTAAATCAAGAAAGACATGGAGTCAAAACATCTATTTGGGAATACGAGAACTTCATGATTGAACCAGGGGAATCACTCAGAATGGTATTCATCGGTTCACCAACATCGTCACATGATCTAGATCGATGCAATGTCAAGCTTCCAAAGATTCATCAACACTAAGTTCTTTGGTTGTCTAGGGTCCTGATTGGCAAAAGTATGTCACTTTGTTAGACAAGCGAAGAAACCTTCATCAGCCTCATACAGTTTGTTGTTTGACTACTTGCAGCATCATGAAAGTGAAGTTAACAAAGATAGGCTCTTCGGTGCAAGTTTGTCACGTCTCCACCAACCAAACTCCTGGCAGCTTATGGCTCAATCCCAATTCACTCCACAACAACGTTCTGCTCAGGATCCGAATTAACCTCACCCTACCAACAACCACTATCGTCTCAGCAAATGGTTCCATATGATGCCTAGATGTGCATGGCGAATTGCTCTTATGCAGACACTGATTCAATATACTATTCCAATTCCACCAATGATGATGGAGGATGAGGACTTTCAACAGCTTGAACGGAAGGAATTGCTCTTCATGTAAAGCTTTTCGCAAATTCTCAATAAGTCCAACAATCGAACTTCGTTCTCATCAAACACAAGGAATAAGCTGTTTTCCAGGTGAATGGTCGTCAGTGAAGTACAGAATCGTAATGCTGGAAGGTTATAGTCAGGAAACAGTATGGGTAATTCATGGTACAGGACAAAGGGTTAATACTGTGTATCGCAAACATTGTTTGGGCTTGCTCCGAAAAGGGGTTAAATATGGAACAGGGGTAACAATGATTCAGCGGAAAACGGTTGTTCGCTGTTTCAACTGCAAACGGGTGGGTCACGTAGCTACTGCATGTCGTCTCCTCGTACTCAGGGCAGCAAGTTCCATCAAAGAAGCTTCTACTACTTGCACTACAGGATGAGCAGGTGGGAAATGCAAGCCAAATGAGGGGAACACAACTTCATGGCTTACTGCTCAGTCTGATGGATGACATGGAGGATTTGGAAGCTATCTGCTATGATGCTGATGGAAAATATGCATGAACATCAAGTAATGATTCAGGCCCAGTGTCACGACCTGGACGTCTGTCTCAGGTATTTGAACCAAATCCCAATGCTTCGTTACATATATTGCTTCATCTTACCGAATCTGATTCAAACAATTGAACAAGTTGTTTCATTGATGGTCATTATTATCTAACCAAGAAGGAAATCAAATGGACCCCGTAGTTATATTTGAGATGACGATCAAATTACGCTGAGGTTAATTTGACGGGTTGTCAATCAAATTAACTCCGAAGTCATTTAATACTCCAATGATAAATGATAAACAATGAAGATCCTAGAACAATGAGCCTATGATTGTTCAGGGAGTCTGAATCAGAACTGCTCTTATGGACCACCCAAGCCTCAAATTATTAAATGATCTTCCCC
>LBNU01034327.1:8673-37562 GCA_014162995.1 Artemisia annua | reverse complement strand
AAAAAAAAAAAAAAAAAAAAAAAAAAAAAAAAAAAAAAAAAAAAAAAAAAAAAACTTTGATGCAACAAAAACGCTACCATCTTCCTTCCTCAATCATTTCCTTTCTCTTCACTTTCCTCCCAAAAAAACCCAAGAACAGAGCTTTGACTATGTTCTTCCCTTTTGATTTCCTTTCTCACTAAAAACAAACTCAAGAACACTGCGTAAGTATACAATTCATCATTAGTTATCATGACACTAAAATATTGAGGAACCACATATTGCATTTTAGGCTACATGCAATGGTGACTAGCAAAGGATCAAGTACATCACTACTACTATCACTACTGCATCAATTTTCCCCCCTTCTTCTTCTTCTTTTTCTTTTTCTCTCTTTCCTACAACAAATTCATGACCAACTTAGTTTAATATTGTAATAAGACTGATGACACTATAAAAAACATACCCCACAAAAATAATTAAATATCACACACTCACACACAACAAAGAAGAAATTAACCGGTCATGTTTCCAACCGACTTGTACTTTCCTTTTGGGTTGAGGACGCACGTAAGTGAGTGGGGGAGGGGGCGTCTCTTTTGGTCTTACCTATCGCAATTTCCTGAGTGACAAGAAAACTTTGTAACGTTGAACTTTTATGTCTTTTGTACTGATAGTTGTATTGCATGAGAATATGAGATCTTTTGAAACCTTGAATAGTCGATGCAGCATTTAAACCTTGACATATCCTTGAACTTCACATTTGATTAGCCTTAGCTTGGAAAACTTTGATCTTGAATGATACCCTTTTCTTAGGATAAACTTGTTTTGTGTTTAAGGCATGAAACTATAAATCCCTAACAAACTAGACAATATAAGTAGAACTTGTTTTAACTTGACACAAGTAATATTACAACTCGTTATATCGTACATCAGAAATGTTTTGACTTCATTAACTTTACGAAAAGAGAACACATCAAGAAAGACGACCTTTGTCAAAACCTTGCTAGGAGTGTTCTAAGAGTGCTAGATACAACAAGCACCCAATAACATTTATTGGTATGTGCTCAACGCTACCTCAACACCTCTTCAATAAAATCACAATAACTAAGGGACCCACCTAACAATAAAACCAATAACTGGTATTGGTGCATGCATGTCTCACAAAATACCTCACAAAAAATACCTTACCCACTAAAAAAAAAAGGCATGCACCGGTGGAATGGCGAAGGGACGAACGGCGCTGGATGGTGGTGCAGTATGGTGCCAATGGCGGCACCATTGGTCCTAAAAAAACCCAACAGCTAGCCATTGGTACTCCTATACTGTGCAGTCAATCGTCACTTGTAGCTTCACATAGCAAGATGTAATTCACATATAACATTTGCATAAAGTACACTTACTTGCGCAACATAACCTAGACATAGAAATATTGCTCTCATTTTTCATAAATGCATATGGAACTCAACTTTTTCTTAAGCGTGCCTGGCCATTATATTCTGGCTAATACGATTTCTCCCCCTAAAAGTAGAAGTGCAGAACATCGTATATCATCATAACATCGCTTTTACACATTATAAATTGTAACAAAAGTGTCTGAAAATCATGCATGACTTGTGGTTTACAAACTGTCCCTGGTGGTAAGTTTATGCCACACGCCAACACTATGCAGAAGGCCGAAGGATCGATAAATTATGGCATGTGTACTTGATAGTTATGAACTTTTTGGTTATGCTTTATACATGTTTGATACTTCACAACTGAGCTAAAAGTTGGATTTTATTGGTATTGTTTGAAATTTTTAGTACCTTGGAAATAATCCAAAAAAACCGTTTGATGAGATAATGTGAGTTTGAATTCGTTTATCCAAAACTTTATCGATTCATATAGTTTAATAAATTTACGACCAGTAAAACCGAAAGTACACCTACACGATTCATACAGTTTGATCAACAATATCTAAAAGTCTAAACAACACATAATTTTTTTTTGAACGACATCAATTTTATTAACGAGAAAACTAGCGAGGCGCTAGAACTTACATAGGGGATTTAAGCCAATCAATCCAACTACTAGACAAACGACCTCTATGCTTAAGCCATGAAAAAGAATACAGACGAATATAATCGAAAATGTCACTTTTCCTCAAGGAATGAGAGTTAAAAATGAAACTATTACGATACCGCCAAATGAACCATAAAGAAGCGGCAATGATAACGAGCAGGCGATGTTTTTTTCTTTCTAGACATGGGCCACGAATCCAGCCAATCGATCCAACGGGCGTTGGAATCGAAAAGAGGGAAAGCTTGTTCACACCACCTCCGAATAATCTTCCAAACCTCCTTAGCAAACTCACCGCCGAAGAAAATATGATGATTAGATTCCACATTACCGCTGCATGAAAGGCAAGATATCTTTGAGATTTCAATTCCTTTAGAAGATAAATTTAGACGATGTGGAAGCCTATCAAGCTTTAAGCGCCACATGAAAATGTTAACTTTTCGGGGAAGAAACTTATCCCATGTCGTCTTAGAATCCAAGGAGCGCAAGACATGGTCATCAATTTGGCGACCCAAGTCTGCTACGGAGAAGACCCCATCTTGAGCAAGGGACCAAACACATTTATCCTTGTCATCTCCTACCTCAAGCTAACCTATTTCCAGAAGCAGGTTGTAAAGTAAGCGGTGTTTCGAACTCCAAGATTATTTTGAGACCAATTCCAAGACCATTGCCCATTATGAATACAATCCAAAATTTTCAACACTACGCAAATATTTTAAAGATGTTTTGTCGTGTTGTCGTTTTACACTATCAAAATAATCTTTCAAGCAAATGCACATAGATTATTTTATGCTTGTTAAGTGAATAGTGATTTGAGAATTAAGTGTGAAAACTAAGAAATTGTTGATTAATAATCTTTGGTTTACTTGGATTGATTATCTCCATTGATTGATTCAAAAGATTCATCCTTCTTATGCTAAAAATCCTACCGCTTAATGAAAAACAAGATTCCGAAGCTACAGTTGAAGCTTGGACTGTTGGTATTGTAGAAATTAGAGGGAAAATGAACAATTATATTGATAAGATTCAATAAATTATGAAGATTACAAGAAATTAAATAGTGAGCAACCTAAACAAAACCTAGCAAATAGATGGGCCAAACCGGGCTTGCAGGCCTTTATTATCTAACATCCCATCTCAAACTCGCAATGTTGCAACAGTAAACATTAAGAGTTTGTCAAACAGAAAATAAACTAAAACTAAAATTGAAAAAGAAAAAAAAAACAAAAGGCGGAGTATCGCATAGTGCAAACTCGGTGCTAAACGAAGTCTCAATACAATACAATCCAAACTGTAACAAGGCGACAATAATCAAGTTTGAAACAGATGGACCAAAGGCATTGCAAAAACAAAATCAGAGCAGAGACACATAATTACGGAGATGAACGAGAGTAGATTCAGGCAGACAGATGCATGCATAGCAGAAAGAACATATTCATGCAGACAGAGTAGACATAACATATTCAGGCTGACGGATGCAAACAGAGCCGATTTAGCCAGACAAATGCAGACAGAGCAGTTTCAGGCAGACAAAACAGTTACTGACACATAATCAGATGTCGAACCAGGCGAACTCAGATGCACAACCAGACAGAACTAGGTGAAATGAGACAAATGCAAAGCCATGCGTAATCAAATGAAGAACCAAAGCGAAACCAAGTGGAACCAAAATATGTTGTTGATGCCGAGACACAACACATAACTATTCAAGACTTATCAGATTAGTTAAGACTATTGCACCAACTCAAAACCAATATCGAATTCCATACCGATACCTGTATTCAAACAACGAACAAGCGGCGTCGAGATGTGTATGACCTGAACGAACAAACAATGACCATATGCCCATATTCCATTTAATTGCCACCGTCCCACTAAGTGTTTACTACCAACCCATATCCACCATTCTCATCTTTATCTATAGTTCTATACTCATATGCTTAACCTAATCAGGTCCACAAATAACATCTTTATGGCTCAAACAATACAAAGAACTGTTGCTTCCTCCTCCAACCAAAATACCAACAAACAAAAGAAAACTAAAACTAGTTTTATCAAATTTACTAAACAAAATTAATCAACCGACTCATTAATTTGCTCAACCAATAAAAACTTACTGATCAAAATTTTAATTAGCCACTGTGAAAGATTCGGCAACAAGATCCTTTGAACAAGAGCATTTATTTATTTATTTTATTTTATTTGTTTGTTTGTTTTCTCTAATACATGTAAAAATCAGAGAAAAAAAGATAAACAATTATATTGATCAGATTCAATAAACTATAAAGATGACAAGAAATTAAATAATGATTAACCTAAACAAAACCTAGTAACTAAATGAGCTAAAGCGGGTTTGCGGCCCATTATTGGTATATCCGTACCATGACACACAAAATGAGATTTGTAAAGATTTTTCTTTCCAACATGCCAATATATCAAACACTAAAAAACCTATATATCTCATTCAACGTAAACCTATAAATCCTTAACCAAAGGCCTCTTGGTAGCAGTATATGAGTGCCCATCAACCTATAGCTTGTCGGTTCAAGTTTCATTCAAGATATGTGAGATAAAATTTGTGACATAAGATATAAGTTGTAAAACTTTGTCGTTTTTAAAAAAAATAATTAAAAAAAAATGTAGTAAAAAAAAAAAATCATTTCCGACTCATAATATCCTACACGGCAAAAACAATATTTACAACCTACTCCAAAATCTAGTGATCAATAAACCTCATTCAATATTCATAAATGCAATTCATGTAAAGGAAGTTGACACCCACTAAGTCCACCCTCTCTTCCACACACATCACTAGCCAAGTCCACAATGTTTTACTTACTATTTTCTTGCAATAATCAACATTCATTTCATTCTTTCTAATTATATCAACAAAGAATAATCAATACTCACCACCATTCACCACCCACATTTAACACTATCACATTTTTTCCCACTTTCCCAATTTTCCAATCCCAAAAACCCTCAAAAAATTCACAAACCATTTCATTTCAAATGCAAAATCAATCTTTCCATCAATGGAAATAAACATCATCAAACCATTAAGAAAAAAAACATGGTTTTTGCCACTAATCTTAACATCATCACTGATCCTAATTATCTTCTCACTAATTTTCACTTCAAAACAAAACAACCCATTTCACCAAACATACTTAAAATCAAAACCCAATAACCAAATCCCTTTTTTTGTTGAATCAAAGATCAAAATCTCACCAACAAGGCCCATTTCTTCAATACCCAAAATAGCATATTTAATATCTGGTTCAAGTGGTGATGTTAATAGTTTAAAAAGGACATTAAAAGCATTATATCATCCATTAAATCAATATGTGGTGCATTTAGACCTTGAGTCACCAGTTGAAGAGAGATTAGAGCTTAATGAGTTTGTTAGTAATGAAAATGTGTTTAATGAAGTTGGTAATGTGAGGGTGATTAGTAGGTCTAATTTGGTTACTTATAGAGGGCCTACTATGGTTACTAATACACTTCATGCTGCTGCTATTTTGTTGAAAGAAGGTGGTGATTGGGATTGGTTTATTAATTTGAGTGCTTCTGATTATCCTTTGGTTACTCAAGATGGTATGTCGTTTTGCTCGATTTTGTTTCGTTTAGGCGTTTTCTCGAATACTTGTGGTGTGTGGTTTTGTTTGGGTAAATTGTGGTGATTTTTAAGTATGATGTTGGGTTATTTGGTGGAAGTTGTTATCGTTAAAGGGTAGGTGAAATTGGTGCCGAAAATGGGTGTGACTTATTTTGATCAAATTTTAAGCGTTCATTGACTATTGAATCATATAGTGGTAGGTTAGTATTTTCCATTTTTAGTGCTCCATTTTGTCAAATAGTTGGGTAAATTGTGGTGATTTTTAAGTGTTCTTGTTGGGTTGTTTAGGGGAAGTTGTTATCTTTAATGCGTTGGTAAAAGTGGTGCCGAAAATGGATTTGACTTATGTTGACCAAATTTTTAATGTTTATTGACTATTAAATCATAGTGTTGCCACCCTGCTTAAGCTGTGGTACCAAATTTTAAGTCTAACAAGTATCCTACTTGTGGCGTTTAGGCTTTAGCTTAACTGGTTCGAATTGACTGCGTCGTTATGAGTTTGAGCTGTCAGGGTTATAGCCTTATAGAGTAAAGTATCTAGTGACCTTATCGGTTTCTTGCTAATTTAATGTTACTGTTCTATTTGTAGTAATTTGTTAAAGTTCAGTCAAGGTGCTGGTCCTGGTCCCCTATATTAGAAAGATGAATTATCGTTCTACATTGCATGTGACTCAAGAAATGTGCATACATGACCATTTGCCCAACTCAACACTTCGTTTTATGTTTTTGGACAGATATGCTTCACACATTTTCGACTGTTCCCCGTGACCTAAATTTTATTGAGCATACAAGTGACATTGGCTGGAAAGAGTATGTGCATATTCTACCCTTTTTTAGTATGACATAAGTACTGCACATATTTTTTGAAGTTAAGATTTACGTATTCCATTACAAGATGCAAAATTTGACTCTTTTTTCTCGGTCTATTTTGTTGGGGTGGATTGTAGGCACCAAAGAGCCAAGCCTGTTATAATTGATCCAGGGTTGTATAGTCTTAAAAAATCAGATGTATTTTGGGTCTCCCAGAAAAGGAGTGTGCCTACTGCCTACAAGCTCTTCACAGGTAACATATTTCAATATTCGCGAACTTCTACCTCAATATTAATTGAAGTAATTATCATTGATCTCATTGATGTTGAATAACCACAACGCAAGTTTTAGCTAAGATTCATTTAATTACTATATCTGAGCACTTTTATGCTGGACACTGAGAAGGTAGAGTAAATGACTAAAAGAAGAGAAGCATTATGTTGTTACTTGTAAAATATTGAGCATCAGAACGCTAATGTTCATGTCCTTGAATAACAGCTTTTTTACATGGTAGAGCTAGGATTTGAATGATTACTAGCAACATTTATCTAATAAATATCAACCATTGACCTCCCTTGCTAATATGTGAATGCTGTACATTTGTTTACTAATGTAGTTGTTCCAACTTTTAAGTTCACACAAGAGGTTCATAAATTTTGTTAATGTGCCCAAGATTAGAGGTGGTAATCTCAACCGTATACCTGTGAGTCAGTGGACCTGGGTTGTGTTTTATTTCAAACGGGTCAAACCGCAAAGTTTAGTTAAATGTGAAACGGGTCAAACATTTTAAAAGCTGCCCAGAGTCTATTTTTATTTCCAAACAAGTACATGACCTTCTAATTGTTTCTTATTCAAAGACTTAGATTATTGTTGTAATAATAGTTGCTTTTAATCATGCTTAACACATTCATTAATTATGAAAAGTAATTTAAAAAATGTTGGTGGTCATGCCAACCCGACCTGTACTAATAATGACCCGTCTGAAAGTGAATCCCTTTTTACTAGTTACCCAACCCGCCAGATCCGCCAATCTTGCCACCTCTGGTCAAAATACAAACACATGTCGTTAGCCACGAGCCTTCAGTAGGCAACCGCTCCTGCAAGATAACGAGTTATTATTTTTAGAAAAAAGTCATTCGGTAAAATGACATAACTTATTGCAATTGTTAAGTTTCTGCATAAAATGCTCAATACTGTACTCTGCTTTAGAAACCACAAAGTATAATTCCAAATTATCTTTATAGGTTCTGCATGGATGATGCTTTCACGACCCTTTATAGAATATTGTTTATGGGGATGGGATAATCTTCCAAGAGTCGTCCTCATGTACTATGCCAACTTTCTTTCGTCACCCGAAGGGTATTTCCACACAGTAATCTGCAACGCGGAAGAATTTAAAAACACGACTGTAAATCACGACCTTCATTTCATTTCGTGGGATAATCCCCCGAAGCAACACCCTCATTTTCTCAACATAAATGATTATGATAGAATGGTAGAAAGCCATGCACCATTCGCTAGAAAATTTGGTGCAGATACGGAGTTACTTGATAAAATTGATGTTGAACTTCTAGGGCGTGAACCAGATGGGTTTGTGGCAGGTAATCCTCTTCTCCTGTTACTGTCTTTTCTACATATCTTAATACAATTTTACTCTGAGATCAATCTAACTAAAATTCATGATTATCTGTTAATTTTGTTAAAATTCTAAAAGCAACACTTCCAGGGGTGTTCACGATGTTTGATGTGAAACTTATTATCTGATTAAAGGGACATCATTTTGTTTTTAGTGTTTGGAAAGAAAACGAGATTAGTTTGAACAAAAATGGTTATTTGAGGGGAAACTAAAAACTTATTTACCACTCTAGTTTATTTACCCTATATTAATTACTCTTCATTTTCTCTCTTTAGTTACTAATATTATGAGGGAAAGATAGTTCAGTTTTAAATGATCAGTTCTAGAATAAATTGGTTAAGAAAATATATCAAACCATTATAGTTGATAGAATTTAAGTTGTCATATTTTAAGTTTATACTTTAATCATGTAAAAGAATGTCCCTTATGGTCATTCTATTTATTAGTTAGTCGTTATTCAAATTCTTAGATTTTTCACCCAAAACTCATTGTCATTTTATAATAACTATTACGACTTCAAGCAGCAATATCTTGACGATTCTAAAAATTTATCTGATTCCGATTTTTTAGCATCACATAATTTGTTACAAAGTTAACAGTCATAGTAATTGTTGTGAAGTTTAGTCCAAATTAATGATATCCAGTCGAACGAGATATCTTTCCTCTTTGACCGCAGAAGCAAATTGTCTTTCCTTTGACTAGGCTTAAATTTTTACGAGTTGCAAGTGCCTTTTTACACATATGCATATCTTTTTAGTTCATATTTTTTCTGTCACATATGCAGGCAATTGGTTTGATAGAAGTGATACAAATAGAACTATAGCCGAAAGCTTAGTAAGGAATGCAACTCAACTGAAACCAGGCCCTGGAGCCGAGAGGATTAAGAACCTCATTGGCGGTATGCTATCTGACAAGGATTTCCATATGAAGCATTGTATCTGATTATTTTGGTATCCCCATGTTCCTCCACTTCTAGTTTCATTATGCGAGTCTCGAGCAATGAGATCCGTGGTGAGAATAAAGATTGGAAGAGAACGGTCGATAACATGTAACTTATAATGTAAGTAAGCACCAAGGAAGAGGGTATTACATTATTGATGTATGCTGTCCAAGATCAAGATTTTCTTGGAATGTATACTAAACATTAAGATATTTATAGAGATAGTAGTTTAGACAATGCAATAATATGCTTGGATGAAATCTAGTTCTTTAAGCAGGATCCTGGATTCACTCCATCTTCTGTTCCCTGGACGTTTATGCAACTAGCTGTAACCTCCTTCCCAGGTTGAATCGGTTCCAAATTTATATTTTCCATTGTGATCCCAGAGCAAGGTACGGATTTACTGCAGTTTAAAGTTATAGCAATCTTGCTAGAAGATGTTCCATAAAGATTCCTGTAAACCACATCACTTATTTTGACGCCAGTTCTCTGTATTGAACACAAAAAATGGAATGTTGTTAGAATGATTCTGTAATCAATATATGTATGTTTATGTAAAAATAGAATGGTTACCTGTTCTTTGCATTTACCACGAACATCGCAGTAGTTTTGGTCTATGATTATTGGGTTGTCGACAGTATCAAATACAAGATTCTCAAAAGTAATATGTCGAATGTTTCCTTGTCCAACCTGCCAAGTCTTGATCCGAGCTCCATTTGTAGTTCCTTTGAATGAGGAATCCCTTATATTAATCTTTTCGACGTTTACAACACCACCACTCTTTCCTAAGCTCCCTATACTGTTAACAGATGATAGATTATGAGACAGTCTGTGAGTTGTGACTGAGCAGGGTTGGGTTAATCCAGAAAATGTTTTTTGTTTAGTTTTTTCACCTTATGCCATGCCCTGGTCCACATTCTATATTGGCTATATCAATGTTGGATGTATAATCTCCAATTGAAATGCAGTCATCACCTATGTCAATAGGAGCACACTATCATTTAAGTTGTCTTGATGTATAAATTTACAAGAGTTTTGTTATTTAAAATCAAATTTATTTTGGTGTGAACCTGTGCCAATTATTGAATTGGTGATTTGGACAAAATGAGAAGAGTGGATGTGAATGCCATCAGTGTTGGGACTATCTTGAGGAGCTTGGATCATTACATTATCAACATTAAACCCTTTGGAATCGCTTATTAGTACATGAGTCTGTGGGCTATTGACTATATAAATGTTGCTCAATGTGCAGTCCTTGCATGATAAGAACTTGAACACCTACATCAATTTTGGCGCATATGTGTTACAAAACGCGTTGATTAAGTTTACTGTACCAACATCATGCAAAGACTGAGAACTGAGTCATGTTTACCGTTGGTGCTAGTTTCGTGCAACCCTTCTACAAACATAAAGAAAAGTGTCATATGGTATATGTAAAACTTTCCACAATTAGCTTGTTCATAAGACTTAGATTTGTGAGTTAAATGAAATACCTGGTTAGGATGATATCGACATGATTGGTCCCACCAGCGTATTCCTTGACCGTCTATAATGCCTGATCCATATACGTTGAGGCCTGTTACGTCTTTAAATGCTATCCATTGGCTTGAATCGAGACCTTTCCATGTTTCAGGTGAACCTGAAGCAATAATTGTGCCTGAAATCTAAACATGGAGTTTGGTCAAAGTGGTAAACTGTGAGGACTTGATCAAATCTCGTAATAAACTGCAAGAAAACTTTCATAAACCATAAAATTACAAAATTATCTTTGATCTAAATTCCCATGTTGGTATAACCCTGTCTTACTATCAAATAAACTTAGAACACGTCTTAAATATATATAACTGTTACTTGAGAAACCCAAACTTTGTTGCTTACTCTGAAATTAATGAAGCGAGGATTGCAGGGTCCCAAAAACATGATAGGTCGCAACAAGAAACTCCCCAGTCGAGGAGCAATCACCCTTGCAGTTTGCGTTTCTGCTTTACATGCATCTCTCCATGCATTCACAAATGCCTGTAAGAAAAACACATTGCTTTTATCAAATTAAAGTCCTTTCGGAAAATCGTTTTTTGTTTTTTGCAGCACACACGAAAACATTGCTGCAGAAAAAAAAAATAAAAAAAAAAGGAAGCATTCTAAGAATGGGTGGTAAATTGCAATGTATATCCATAAATTGTCAAAAAACATAAATTGTCAAGTATTGGTGGTCTTATCTTTGTATCTATATATCCATAAATTGTCAAAAAACAGTTTGCTGTTGTAAATGGCAATGTCTGCATTTACTTTTTATTTCCAAATTTGGGGTCTAATAATTAGCAACGAAAAGCCAATTAATGGTGGTTCATAAAGTTAATGCCTCTAAATAAGATAGTGAGCTCTGTTTTGACAAATTGTGATCAAAATACCGGTTTTGGTTGGCCTTACACCAAACTAAATGCTCTGATAAGAATATATTTTTGCTTTGTACTTTAAAGGCAAAAACAAATTTTAGACCAAAATCTATCTGTTACTATTTTGTTTCACTATTCGTCTAAAAATCACCCGTTATTGTAAACTATAATGTTATGTTCATCTTATTGCCACAATGTTGGTTGATGTACAAGAAAATGCAAGTAATCATGGTTTAAAAATTAAATCACCGCAGAATCAAACCAATTTTTAGATTCATCTTTCGTAACATACATCTTAGTTTGTTACTTTGTAAACAAACAAACCGTCGTTTACTTTATTATAAATACCTTAACAAACACCGCGACAGGATGAATCATGAATGGTTCTGAAAAAAAGTTATGCGAAAGAGAACTGCAAATGTGACTTTTTCTTCAATAACCACACTATCTTACAAAATACAACGCGCTTACTGATATTTTTTTAGGTTATACAATAGTTAATTTATCAACAAATAGAATAATTTTAGCTAAAAGCCACTAACTTCAACTTTCTAATTAACTATAAATCGTACCTGAGAATCATCGGTTCGTCCTGAACCAGTAGCTCCATAATCAAAGACATTGAATTCATCAAACGGAAAAGCAATGAGACTAGTAACAGAGCTAAGAATCAACACTAGTGGAAGTATATACATCATACGAACATTAACATAACATGAAACAAATAAACATACATGTACATATACATATAGATGTGTATGTATGTGCGTTTATATATAGATACAGAGTTGCATATGAACAAGGAGATCATATTTAGAGTTAAATATGGTGGATAGATGGTGCAGATGGTTCAGTTAGAAGGTGTTAAGTATGAGTAATTTTGGTAAGATGTCATAAGCAAAAGTAAGAATTTCATGTAAACATACGTACAGTTTGACAATTCAAGACATAACTTGTACCAAAAGTAACACAATGCCATGATCTATTGCCAAAGCCATTGAAAAGTAACAGAAATCATTTAGCACAACTGTCGACATCGGCATATATTTATTTAGTATCAGAATTAATCAAATTTGTTGGAGGTAACATATATTTACGTACGTAATTTGATTAGTTTTGCATTTTTATTCAATAAAGCAGGTATTATAAAACCGGCAAAAGGATTAGCTTCACGAATAATCCGTTTCACTCACGTTTAAATTAGATCCTTACAACAGCTTCAAGTATCATAGCATGATATATCATTGCCAAAACATTATATATAAGATGATAACAGGAGGCTGTGTTAGCTTGTTTACCTGATCACCTTTTCACCTGAATATATGGTCTACTGTAACTTGTAAGACATTGTTTACTGCCATTCGTCTAATATTTTAGTTCTTTTCAAGTAAAAACTTACTGATTTTATCTGTTTAATTTTGTTTCATTTCTGATCCTTTGCTAACTTTTTCGTTATGTTGACATGTCAACTTGCTAATCTTTTGTCGCTAATTGTTTAATTTTTTGGCTAAGCTATGTCACTGATCAGTCAGCTCCTTAATTATCGAGGTTCGTTGCCTGTATAATCTTCGGTAATACCAGATTTTAAATAGTGTATCTAATTTGCGTACATTGTGAACCAAGTTTAATCTCGATGTTACTTTTCCAGGAAACATGAAGGACTAAAAGTGTTCATTAGAAACTTAATAACCGCCAAAGTTAGTTAAGTCAGTTATGTTAGAAAAGTCAACTAATTTCTGTAAAGGGACGAAGGGTTGTGTCGTTTAGATTGAAGCCATTCGAACAGTCATGACCATTAAGGTCATACCCATTCGCTTTGTATATATACTTGTAAACATTTATCGTTACAATAGTTAGACGAAATAAAAGTTATCTAGTTTCATATTTGTTTGCAATTCAGATTTCGACTCACACACACATACGCACACTTTGGGACAACATTTGGCGTCAAGAGCCTTGTTTAAACCTTACCCTCGTTACAACAAAAAAAAACCAGAAACCTTGAACGAGAGACAAAGGAGAACCAAAAACCATAACATCACTTGAAACCTTGGTTTCAGAAAACAAAGTACGCAACACTCAAACGAAGGAGATACGTTGCCTAGATAACTTAGGGACGCAAGAAAGTCGTATACAACTTGTCTTGTGTCGGACTTGCAAACGGAAGGACACCAAACGAAGTGGTGGCCTGTTTTGTTGTGATCATTATACGCGACAACAAAACTCAAAGGAAAGGAAACAATTGTTAGGATTCTTGTTGGTGTCTTGCACACGACAACAAAGAAGAAAAGAAAAGGCTTGTTGGTTTTACAACGCAACAAGAAGAGAACAAAGACGTCAAAAGAAGAAACTTGTGTATATAACGAGATACACAAAAGAAGGAAAGGCATTGCTTGTAGTATTAGATAGGGTATACCGAGAACAAAACAATCAAGGATTGTTTGGAACGTTTAGCAATACAAGAACAACAACAAATAACAAAAAAGGACGGGCTGATCACTCGTTATAGAAGAATACCGACGGGTATTGGAGGGTTGTTGAGACGGTGTGGATTTAGAAGGAAGCAAAGGGGTATTGTGGTACAACGTTGGATAAGGAAACAAGCAACAGCAGCAACGACAAACAAATCTCATTGTTTAGTCGTGGGATTTAATACCGAGGGGTATTAAGAAAAAAGGGGAAAGCAAACTGATTTGCTTTGGTAAAAGGAATACCGAGAGGTATTGGTGAAGGACTTGGAACGAAACAACATCAAATACTAAGTTTGATTGTGGCTAAAACAATACGTTGGGTGTTTTGGAGATAGAAGCCGAGACAGAAAAGAAGAAAGGAAGGTCTAGGGCACACGAATTGGAAACCAAGTCGACAAGAAAGGAACAACGTGAAGTGTGGTATTAGAAGGAAAACGTTTGGTTGATATTCGACAACAACAATATACAACCGAATTGATTTGAAGAAGTAACGTGGAAAGGAAAAGGACGTGGTTGGTATAACTCAAGTACCGACACACAAGTGGGAACACGGTTGTGTTTTTAACACAAAAACGAGTGTTAGGATCTAAGTTTATCAAAATTTATCAAGTCTCGGTTATTTCAGAACATGTAATAGGTTGCTAGCTTATTTAAGTTATTCATGTTATGTTTACAGTCCAAGAAAACGTCCAATGGGCCTAAAGCCCACGAATTAGAAAGATAGGGAGGAAAGGGAATGTTGCCCTAGTCCTCACCTATAAATAGGACTCTATGTAACTCATATCTTTTGTTGGTTATTTCATTATCTTAAGAAAACTCTTGCACTTTTACCTTTCATATTGATCTAATCAACCAAACTCTATTTCTCATCTTATTTCTACCATAATCATTACTTGTGTTTACAATATGGTGACCTAACAAGTGGTATCAATCGCTAGAAAAAGGTGTATATTTTGTTTTTTGTTTTAAACGATCCAAAATCCTTGTTTTTACTCATTTTTTTGTAAAATTTTGCAACTTTCTTGCTTGTTTCGTGTTTATATCACATCTTTGTCATCAAAACTTGTGCTACAAACTAAAACAACCAACAAAGTCTCAAATTTTTTTCAAAAATTTTAGATTCGTACAACTTGTACCTTTTTTCGAGAACATTAAATTTTTTGAAAAGTGGTTCAAGTTTGCAAAGATTTCATCATTTTGGCTTGCTTTTTACAAAAAACAAAATCTGCCATAGTTGTACTAGTTTTCGAGAACTTTAAGCCCCAATCTTTCGAGAACTTTGTATTTTGCTCCTAAGGTGTTTCCGTTGCTTACTCAGTGCATTTCTCTCTTGTATAAGAAAGAAAACACTTCGACTCGTTGGATATTGTCGAGCTTGTATAATCTCGATAATTTTGGATAAATTTTTTCGAAATTGTGAAATTTTTCGAGAACTTCATAAACTTTTCGAAATCAATTTTTGTTTTCGAAATCTTTAGTTCTTTTCGAAATCTTTTCATAATCTTTCGAGAACTTTGCTTATCTCACTAATCTCTGAGATTTCGAAAATTTTCTTCAAATTTTTCTCGATAACTTGCAACTTTCGAGAACTTTGATATTTTTCGAGAACTTTGATATTTTTCGAGATCTTTGATAAACTTTCGAGAACTTTGGACTTTAACTGCATTTCGAGATATTCAACCTACAAAGTTTCAAGAACACACTTGGGAAAGTTTTTGAGAATTGGCATAACACTTATACTTTCTACAAGATCCATTTACACACAAGTCTTTCATCATGTCTCAACTACCGTACTCAAACTCTCCTTATACTCCACGTCACAGTACCGACCCTCGTCATGTATTACACTTTGGTAATGAAACAAATCCCCATATGTTGTTACCTGGTAACTACACTTATTGGAAACGACGATTCTTAAAATGGGTTGTTGGTCGTCCACAAGCTGATCTCACACTGAAATCCATTCTTCTAGGACCATATCNTAGGGAGGAAAGGGAATGTTGCCCTAGTCCTCACCTATACATAGGACTCTATGTAACTCATATCTTTTGTTCGTTATTTCATTATCTTAAGATCTTGCACTTTTACCTTTCATATTGATCTAATCAACCAAACTCTATTTCTCATCTTATTTCTACCATAATCATTACTTGTGTTTACAATATGGTGACCTAACAAGTGGTATCAATCGCTAGAAGAAGGTGTATATTTTGTTTTTTGTTTTCAACGATCCAAAATCCTTGTTTTTACTCGTCTGTTTCGTGTTTATATCACATCTTTGTCATCAAAACTTGTGCTACAAACTAAAACAACCAACAAAGTCTCAAAATTTTTCAAAAATTTTACATTCGTACAACTTGTACCTTTTTTACGAGAACATTGAAATTTTTGAAAAGTGGTTCAAGTTTGCAACTTTCTTTAAGATTTCATCATTTTAAGGTTAGTTGTACAAGAATCTTGGATTAAAAACGTGTTTTTGGCTTGCTTTTTACAAAAAACAAAATCTGCCAAAGTTGTACTAGTTTTCGAGAAAATTAAACCCCAAACTTTCTAGAACTTTGAATTTTGCTCTAAAGGTGTTTCCGTTGCTTACTCAGTGCTTTTCTCTCTTGTATAAGAAAGCAAACACTTCGACTCGTTGGATATTGTCGAGCTTGTATAATCTCGATAATTTTGGACATTTTTTTCGAAATTGTGAAAATTTCGAGAACTTCATAAACTTTTCTTAATCATTTTCTGTTTTCGAAATCTTTGGTTCTTTTCGAAATCTTTTCATAATCTTTCGAGAACTTTCCTAATTTCACTAATCTTAAATATTTCGAAACTTTTCTAAAATTTCTCGATAATTTTGCATTTTATCGAGAACTTTGTGAAACTTTCGAGAACTTGGATTTATCTTCGAGGACACACAGAACTTTCGAGATCTTTGGACATTGACAGCATTTCGAGATATTCAACCTACAAAGCTTCGAGAACACACTTGGGAAAGTTTTTCGAGAATCGGCATAACACTTATACGTTCTACAAGATCCATTTACACACAAGTGTTTCATCATGTCTCAACTACCGTACTCAAACTCTCCTTATACCCCACGTCACAGTACCGACCCTCGTCATGTATTACACTTTGGTAATGAAACAAATCCCCCTATGTTGTTACCTGGTAACTACACTTATTGGAAACGACGATTCTCAAAATGGGTTGATGGTCGTCCACAAGCTGATCTCACACTGAAATCCATTCTTCAAGGACTATATCAAATGAAATTCATTGCTGACTCAACTGGGTTCATTGAACTACAAACTAACGACACTTTGACTGGTTCTGACCTAGCTCAATATGATGCTGATCAACAAGCTGTTTGGTACATCTTACTAGGCCTTCCAAACTCCATCTACTCTAAAATGGACTTTGACGCCAGTGCTCATGAAGTGTGGAAACGTCTTGAATTCATGCATCTGTCATACCATGAACTCCGAATGAATCAGCTACTACAGTCATGTCTCCAAAGAATGTTCCTGAAAAGCATTCTCCCTGCTCCACCTATCACACTTCATAGCTATCTGGAATCGCGCCTGACAAATCTGGTAAAGCTTGAAGATGATACTACTAATGTGGAAAAGACATCTGGAAAATCTCATGGAAGTGCATATTATCTGCAAGCATATCTCTCGGCACTTCACAATGAAGCAGACAACTCTAGTCCTGAGATTGATCACACAGTGACTAACAACGCCTCTTATGCTTCTGTCAAGGATGAATCAGATGGAACTGATGGTATGCTACTGATGGCAGACACACAGGAACTCCAAGTAAGTGATTCCAGTCCAATCTATGACACTGATGATCAGTATCAGGTAGATGATTCTAATCCATGCCTGATGCATGACATTGGTTCTCCTTCTGCTTCCGTCTCAGACGAGGAAAAAGTTGTTCAATCTGATTCTATGTTACCTACTCACGTAATTGATCAAATGTCCACAGTGGTATTATTTGATGATGATCCAATAAACCCAGATGTTACATTTGATGAAACAATTATGCCCATTGCACATGATAACAATGATCAAATTGAACAACATGAACCTTTGCCTGATCCAGACGTTGAATGGAGAATGTTATTTATGACTAGCCAAAATCAAAATATCCAGTGTCAAGCACTGAATGCAATGTTGAGAGACAAGAATGTGTCATTAACACGGGCACTTGAGCATTGTAAATCACAACTCAATCATTTCAAAACTAAAGCAGATCATGAAACATTCTTAGATACTATACTTCAACATAACAACGATTTACAAAAGAAGCTAAGCATGTTAACTGATTCTACTTTATTTCGATACTATAAATCATTCACAAATGAAATTCAATCAATGGAACATGCTGTTGTAAAAAATTCTGAAATTACTGTTGCCAACTTTCTTTCCCCTGTTGCGAAAGAAAGAAGGGAAATGCTACAAACACAATTTTCTCCAAGTCTTCAACGCTTGCATTCATATGCTCAGAAATGGGAACAGGAACTTAACAGGGAAGTCAAAACCATAATGAATGTTTTTCAAGAATCTGAACAAGCGATTTTAAAGCAAAAACATCGAAATCAATTTTTACATAAAGAAGCTGATCGACTCTTGGAACATGTTCTTAGTGCTGATATAATTTCTGTGATTATGAATTCTCTTTATGAATATGGTACTTCTATGCTTGTTGATGATCACTGTGATGATATTGAGTTGTTGTCTAAACAAATTGAGACATTAAAAGATGAAAACATGAATCTCCGACAACACAACGATGATGTGCAAAACAAACTTTCTAATGAGATTTTTCAACTCAACAAAAAGCTTGAATGGTGTCAAAACCAAAGTCTTGATTTCGAACTGAAAATGCAAAGTCTTAACACTTCCACATCCTTTCAAAAAGAAAATGAGGATTAAAAAGTCAAATTTCAAAATATGAAAAGGAAATTGCAAAATTGCAAGAAGTTACAGACTATTGGCAAAAGAGTCGAGATAACTATCTCTATTCAAACAGAAAGCTTGAAAGTGAAATTCAAGATAAAAAGCACATTATCATTGAGTTGAAAGAGAAAATACGAGAACTTGAAAAAGGAAAATCTGTCAACACTAAAGTAGTTGCACCAGGAATGTACTCAGTAGACATAACCAATGTGGAACAACACACTCATAAGTCTAATATGGATCCTTCCACTTCTACAGGAATAGTTGTCACTCCTAGCGTTAGCAGATCCAAGCGTAAACGTATGAAAAGGAAGAATAGGATTTTGCAGCGTAGAAGAGAGACAGTAGAAGCCTCTAAAGTAGCAGAACACCCTAGGACTTTGAATAATACTCATCTTGCACTAGATTTAGATTCTGATTTGGCAAATTGTAATGCTAATCGTTCTGTAACGAATGATGAACCTTTAAATGCTTTGAATGTTAATGCTTCATGTGTGTTTTGTCGTAAGAGTATGTTATCTGGTGATCATTCTAAATGTGTTGCGAATTCTCTTTTATCTCGTTTTAAGAAACGTACATCAGGCAGGAAATCTAGGCCCACTAATCTTTCAAAATCTGTGCTAGGACTTATGCCTTGTGTAGTTTCTAAGAATGATGTAGTCCACCCACTAGTTGCGAACAATAACCCTAGGAACATGCCATCACTTAGCGAATTCACTAAGAAAAAGGCTAAATCTAGTTGGAATTGGCAACGTTGGTTACAAAGAACACATAACTTTAAATGGATTCCTAAAATTGTTAATATGTGTGCTTCTAACCCAACGGAACCCACAACTTCTTTGGGTTCCACCCTTACCATTGTACCATCGTCGTCTCTTTTATGTGATGCAGGTGGTGCAAATTGTTCTCTGGATTGTTGATAGTGGATGCTCCCGACACATGACAGGTGATGAGTGCTCCAACACTCATCATTTTTGGTCAAATCCGAACTGCAAAAACATTTAAAAACACGCAAAAAAGCATCAAAATGCAGAAAATATCCAAGGATCGTGTTTTATATGTTTCAAATGCAAAATGTTTAAAAACAAATGAAAAACGAACAAATTTTGCATGTTTGGCAGTTTTAGTCCCCCAACTTTCAAAGATTGTCAAAATTAGTCCCTGGTCAATTTATTTCAAAGAAAAATCAACTTAAGTCCTTGGAAATTCAAAAATGTTCAATATTGATCCTTGGATAAAAGTTTTCACAAATTGGCAAACAAGGCCCCTCAACTTTATAAATTAGGCAAAAATGGTCCCTGGGGTTTTAAATTTTGGAAATATTGCATCTATGGTCCTTGGTTTATCAAATGTGGAAATAATGGTTGATTGAGTCTGAACGGTCAACTAAAACTGACCAAGGATGTGGTCAACTTAAGTCAAGCAATCCAGGGCACAGTGCTAACCAAGAGGAGTAGAGACTATCCCCGGGTCGTTATGTCCTGACGAGTTGTGAATGGTATACAAAACGGATCTTTGATCGAGTGATTTTGAACAGGAATAGGGTTTTGAGTGAGTGAACTAAGAAATGTAAGACAAAATAGCTTAAACAAGCTATATGAACAAGCACGTAAAAGGAAATGACTTAAAAACGTTTAAAAACCTAAAAACGTACGTTTACGTTTAAATAAACGTCTACGTACAAAATAAAAAGTTAAACAAGAGCAATACAAATCCTACGGTGATGAAAATTACATTTTAATAATTCTAATGACAAAAGAAAATTTTAAGAAAAAGAAAAATATTTTTTAGACTTTTTAATTATTTAATATTAATTAATTACTAATTACTAATTAAACTAATTTAAATTAAAATAAATACTAAACTAATTTAGAAAATTACCAAACTTTTTCTAAAACTATTTAACAACTACAGAAGTCCTAAAAAATTATAAAAAGTTCCTAAAACTTATAAAAAACTATTTTAGAAATTATTTACTTAATTATTAATTAAAAGCTAATAAAACTAATTTAATTAAAAATAATATCAAATGAACAGTAGAAATTATGAAACTATTTTCTAAAAATAATAAATGATTTATAAAACCTAGAAAAATTATAAAAAAGTGCTAGAGATTAAAATTAAACAGTAATGGATTGTCTTTTTGGTTTTTTATTTAAAACTAATTTAACTAATATTAATTATTATAAATAATAAATAAAAAGATAAAATTCTAAGAAAATTACTAGAAATACTTTAATATAAAAGAAAATTAATAAAAATATAAAAATGCAAGTTACTTAATTAAAAGCTAAAAAGAAAAATTAAAAAGATAAATAATATTAAACAGAAACTATCACTTAATTTTAAATTGGATTTTTCTGATTTTTCTTTTGGAAAAATATTTTATACTTAAAAACTAAGAACTTTTGTGAAATTTTTTTTCCCAAGCTTAAAAATAAGCAAAATAGATACAAAAAGCTCTCACAGTTGACTTTTGTTGACTTAAGCTAGAAATCAGCTTCTGTGGGGTCCACAGGGGTGAAATTATGTTCAAACAAGTAAAGTGGACTGATATAAGCAAGAAAAAACAAAAGAGATCCAAAGAATAAGCCAATAAGCTAGAATAAGCTCTTGGATTCCTTGATTTCACACAGAAAATGGGACAAACTTGGAGCTGATCTAGGGGGCCCACAAGGGTGTTTAAGCTCAAAAGCTTGGTACCACTAGACAGGTGGCCAACTTGTGAGTCCAAAGAACCAAGGGGGAGGTTGTGGAGCCCACTGATAAGCTCTATGGAAGCTTGTGAAGTTGGGTGCAAAGCTGTGCACAGGGCAAGTCTTTGAAAAAGTGCTAACAGTGAAGCACAAATTAAGCAGTCAAACAAGCCAACCAAAAATCATAAAAAATCATATAGCAAGACAAGCAGCCGTATATCTAATATCCAAAACCACAAATCATGAAACTCAATATTAAACCCTACATGAAATTCCAAAGTTTATTCAAAAACTTTTTTCTGAAAATTTGACTTTTTGAGAAACTTGGAGTTTTTGACATTTTTGAACTTAGATCTGAACNTAAAAAAGTGCTAGAGATTAAAATTAAACAGTAATGGATTGTCTTTTTGGTTTTTTATTTAAAACTAATTTAACTAATATTAATTATTATAAATACTAAATAAAAAGATAAAATTCTAAGAAAATTACTAGAAATACTTTAATATAAAAGAAAATTAATAAAAATATAAAAATGCAAATTACTTAATTAAAAGCTAAAAAGGAAAATTAAAAAGATAAATAATATTAAACAGAAACTGTCACTTAATTTTAAATTGGATTTTTCTGATTTTTCTTTTGGAAAACTATTTTATACTTAAAAACTAAGAACTTTTGTGAAATTTTTTTTTCCCAAGCTTAAAAATAAGCAAAATGGATACAAAAAGCTCTCACAGTTGACTTTTGTTGATTTAAGCTAGAAATCAGCTTCTGTAGGGTCTACAGGGGTGAAATTATGTTGAAACAAGTAAAGTGGACTGATATAAGCAAGAAAAAACAAAAGAGATCCAAAGAATAAGCCAATAAGCTAGAATAAGCTCTTGGATTCCTTGATTTCACACAGAAAATGGGACAAACTTGGAGCTGATCTAGGGGGCCCACAAGGGTGTTTAAGCTCAAAAGCTTGGTACCACTAGACAGGTGGCTAGCTTGTGAGTCCAAAGAACCAAGGGGGAGGTTGTGGAGCCCACTGATAAGCTCTATGGAAGCTTGTGAAGTTGGGTGCAAAGCTGTGTACAGGGCAAGTCTTTGAAAAAGTGCTAACAGTGAAGCACAAATTAAGCAGTCAAACAAGCCAACCAAAAATTATAAAAAATCATATAGCAAGACAAGCAACCGTATATCTAATATCCAAAAGCACAAATCATGAAACTCAATATTAAACCCTACATGAAATTCCAAAGTTTATTCAAAAACTTTTTTCTGAAAATTTGACTTTTTGAGAAACTTGGAGTTTTTGACATATTTGAACTTAGATCTGATCCTAGTGACTTATGATCATGTTTTAAGCTATAATGAACTTGAATTAAGCAAAGATAACAACTATTTAACAGTGAACATTTAAGGTGAGATCACATGTAATTTTGAATTTCTAACTCATAAGACCTGGATTTTATTGCTTACTTATCCTAATATGAACCTAAGTGACATGTCTCAACTGAATTAAAAACCTAACACTAGCTTGAACACATAAAACTGCTTAGAACCAAACACTCCTTTCAAAGAGTGATTATGTGATTTTCAAAGATGTTGACTGAATGAGACCACGTTTTGCATACACAAGCTTTTAACAAGATGAAATGAGCTTGTTTAAACATAGAAGCACCAACAAAAACAAAAAATCACCATTATCCTAAGTTATGCTAATTCATGGCAGTTTAAATAAGAAAAAGTGAGAAAATGGTAAACTGATCACCAAATAACAACACAAGACCATCAAAGTATCTTAAACTCATCTAATAATCATAAAAATACTAAATTAACAAAGATTTAACAGTTTCTATAGTAACTATGCAAAATATGAAGATTTGCTTACACATGGTCCAAAGCAATAACAAAGGTACCAATGCTCAAAAACTCGTCCTATTCACTCCCCATGGAGTTATAATACCATTGCCATCCCGAATACACAATGCTCCATGCTTCTTGTTCTTCTTATTGGATTTTTTTATTTCTACTGATTTATTTTCTATTTTGATATTTTTCTATTTTATGAGCTGAATAAGTGTAAAGGTATTGAAAGCTTTAAAAAGCTTTCAAGTAATCTTGAGTGAGCTTAAAGAAATAGAGAACAACAACATTTAACATGTTTAAGTGAAATTGTCAATTTCACCCAAAAGTGCTAACATGAATTTAATAAACAAGACTGTAATTAAAGGTTTAAGAAAGTTTTCATTTCACTAATATGATTGGATTCAACATAATTAAACTGAAAATTACAACTGAAACTTGAAATTACACAACTACGATTTAACTAAACTAAATTAACTACTCCCTCTTCTCTCATGCTTCTTTCTTCCTTTATAAGTGATGGTTAGGACTCAGTGGGTCCCACAGAGCATTTCCCAGCATAAAGTTGAGCCATAGGATGAGATGGAGTGATCCTAGCCGTCTGTTTATTTTTGGCGCGAAAACTATGTAACTGCAAATTGGGTCTGGTTAGGTGTTGCAGGTAGGGATATTAATTACTTGGGGAGTGTTGTAGGGGACAAGGTAGGGTGGCTATGGTGAGGTGGGGGAGACAAAGCTCCAGGAATTAAGGGGTGGTAATGGTGGAGGGAAGGAGAGGTTAAGGGAGGGTTGACCAGGATTTGACCGGGGGAGTTTTATTAAATAAATGGGATTGGGCCGGGTATTGTTTATTGGGCTGGAAGGGTTAAAGGGCTTGGCTTGATTTTGGGGTTTGTTTATTTTTGGATTTGATAATAAAAAGGGCCGTTTGGTTGTAGTAAACAACAAGGACCAAAAATGCAATTTCTCCAAAGATGAGGGTTGAATTTGTAATTTCTCCAAATTGTTACAAGGACCATTGTTGCCATATTCCAATAACACAAGGACCACAATTGCCATTTTTCCACTTTTAAATACCCAAGGACCATATTTGACAATTTCCAAAAGTTCAGGGACCTTTTCTGTCATTTGCCCAAAAATTCATTTANTAAAAAGGGCCGTTTGGTTGTAGTAAACAACAAGGACCAAAAATGCAATTTCTCCAAAGATGAGGGTTGAATTTGTAATTTCTCCAAATTGTTACAAGGACCATTGTTGCCATATTCCAATAACACAAGGACCACAATTGCCATTTTTCCACTTTTAAATACCCAAGGACCATATTTGACAATTTCCAAAAGTTCAGGGACCTTTTCTGTCATTTGCCCAAAAATTCATTTAAGGACCAATTTTGACAACCTAAAACATTTCATGGACCTTGAATGATAAAACTCCTCATTTTTAAATTCCAGGGACTATTTTTGCCAATCTTTGAAAGTTAGGGGACTGAAACTGCCAAATCTGTAAACTTTGCTCATTTTTCATTTGTTTTTAAACATTTTGCATCTAAAACATATAAAACACAATTTTGAAATATTTACAGTATTTTGATGCATTTCTGAGTGTTTTTGTATGTTTTGCAGTTCAGATTTTACCAAAAATGATGAGTGTTTGAGCACTCATCAATGGTGTTTATAAATATTCTGGAAAAATTACAAACCATACCCCTCAATTTCAGAATGTTGCAACTTTGGTCCTTGTGGTTATATAAGCTTAAAATCAAACGGGCCCTTGTTATTTACTTAACCCCAATTACCAAACCCAAAAACAACCCACTACCACTTACCCTTTGGCCCAAAATCTTCCACGGCCCAAACACCCCTCCCTTTTTCATAAATCCCTCCTCCCCGTTTTTTTTATAATTCCCCAGTCAACCACACAGTCAAACCTCTCCACCTTCCCCTCCAACTTGGTACCTATCCACTGTTCATCTCCATGCCTCCACCTCACCCTCTCCATTTCTTGTCCCCCCCAACCTCAATATAATCCAAGGTGCATTAATTATCCCCAAAATCCTCCAAGCAACCCCAATTGCCCATTTGACAAAATTGGCGCCAAATCCATTTTAAAGGACAAGATTGAGTTTCAGTGATCCAAGGGCTGCAAATGGAAGTGGGAAAGATAGAGGAGCTTAGTGGAACCCTAATGGGTCACTATAAGTAGAAAAAGAAGCAAAAGGAGCAAAGGAGTCACTTAGTTAATTTTTTTTCTTTGTCGTTTTTATTTATTATCCAAGTTCAGTTGTAATTTTTAACTTTCAAGCTTGAATTAAGTTCTCTCAGTGTAATGTTAATGTTTTCTAATATATAATTCCAGTTTTTCAGCAACAATTTATGGTTTGCAAAATTCTATTGAAATATTCATATGATTTGAGAATTGTTGAAAGTTGTTATTTTGTGGTTGTTTAAGCTAATTTGAGCTCACTTATAAGCTCTCTAAGGTTTTCAAAGCATCTCAATCAGTTTATGATAAGAAACAAAAAAAAAAAAGTAGAAGTTATCATACTTCGGTGGAGGTATGATATGAGTGAGTTCACAGGAGAACTCCTCGAAAGTGAATGAATCATATTCGGGGAGAGAATTATGAGAATGAGAAGTGGTACTGCCACTAATCTTCTCTCCCATATGATCAAAAGTGACGGCTTCAAATTCCGGTATAGAATCATCGGAAAAAATGTCACTATCCTTAATGGGGATAGGAGATGAAATGGGTTTCTCTTTGAAAGCCTCAATTTTAGAAATGAGAAGACTGACATTCAATAATGTAGCACGAAGGGCTTCATCTTTGATTTCAGTGTCAGTTTCTTCATCATTCTCTTCTTCTAAGCTAACTAGCTCAGAAGGTAATTCTTCCATATAAACGATGTCTCCACAAGATAACGAATCGTCATCAGTAGAATCGGAGAACATCTCAACATGATCAGTAGAGAAGATAAGAGGAGGAGGGATATCACACATATGATCAAAAATTCCCTGTGACTTTCTTGGGATTGGGACAAGGTTCTCAACACTAGACTTTATGAATTCATCCAATTCCTTTTCAGGAACAGTGTCAAGATGCTCGTCCCCCATGTTTAGAGAGTGAGTGGGAACCTCGGGTGTGATAACAGTAGAATGAGATGGCATCTCAACTGATGGTATCTCATCTGATGGACTTGATGAATCTTTATAAAATTCAAGAATATCAAGTGTATCTTCATCATCCCTGTCATCAGGAATGAAACGGAATCGAGAGCTAGATCTGGCTGCTTTTTCTTTTGCAATGGATTCCCTAATAGATTTTTCAAAGGCATCTTGGGAATTTATTTTAGCAGCCTGATCTTCAGCTAACAATTCTTCTATGGATTTCTCATGTTGTTCATGACCAAGAAGCTCATCATGACAAGTGTTTAATAACACTTGTATTTCTTGTATGTCTTGGACAAAATCATGAGAAAGAGATTGTGGTGGTGATTGGTTAAGGTAAGGCTGTGGAGGTTGATCAAAATGACGTGTGTCATAATTGTCATAAGGTTCGTGCTCAAAGATAGGTGTGTACCTATTTTGGCAATCAGAGCTGAGATGTAAACCTCCACAGTATGTACAATAGTTGAACTGTTGCGACTGATTTTGTGAGTTATGTGGATATTGGTCAAAACCAAATTCGTAATCGTTACAAGGAACTTGCTCATGGAAAAGCTGATCCCAGTTTGACAATTAGAACTGTGATGAGGACCTCCACAATACTCACAAGAAAAACTCAGTGTATTTTGATAAGGAGCATCATTGAAAATTGAATGATATGACTCTTGCTCGTATGGGTTGTGAGGAAGGTGGTTGAAATTGTTTTGAGAATATTCACAAAAGTTCTGATCATAATCAGAGGTGAATGTAGGTTCAGTTCTCAAAAGATAACAAGCACAAAGTTCATGGCGCAATCCGCAATCTTTGCAATTGCACCGTTCACAAAGTGAACCATCTCCTAACGGATCTCCACAACTAACGCAATGAAGTTGTTTCAACGAAGATGTTTGAGGAGGGTTGTCAGAAAGATTTGGTGAATCATTAAGAGAATTTGGATTTATGAACAAATTGCACACATTACAAAATCTGTTACTACAATTATTTCCACACTTCTCACAAATACACCGGAAACAACGATAGCCGTTCTCAATCGGGCTTTTATAATGAAAACATGTGTAGCCGAGAGACGCCATAAGAATTATACATGAGAGAGGTATAAGAAGATATAATCAAACGGATAGAGGGTAAGGAAAAATATTTTTGAGTTTTTTTNGGTAAAATTTACGATTTGTTTTGTTTTTTTTATAAAAAATATGGAATATGAACAAGGATGGTAAATATACAATGAGCGAATATCAAAGATCACTAATCTTCAAAACACGTTCAGATACGCAGCACACCTCCCCGGCAGCGGCGCCAAATTTTGATTGAGTCTGAACGGTCAACTAAAACTGACCAAGGATGTGGTCAACTTAAGTCAAGCAATCCAGGGCACAATGCTAACCAAGAGGAGTAGAGAATCCCCGGGTCGTTATGTCCCGACGAGGTGTGAATGGTATACAAAACGGATCTGTGATCGAGTGATTTTGAACAGGAATAGGGTTTTGAGTGAGTGAACTATGAAATGTAAGACAAAATAGCTTAAACAAGCTATATGAACAAGCACGTAAAAGGAAATCACTTAAAAATGTTTAAAAACCTAAAAACGTACGTTTACGTTTAAATAAACGTCTACGTACAAAATAAAAAGTTAAACAAGAGCAATACAAATCCTACGGTGATGAAAATTATATTTTAACAATTCTAATGACAAAAGAAAATTTTAAGAAAAAGAAAAATATTTTTTAGACTTTTTAATTATTTAATATTAATTAATTACTAATTACTAATTAAACTAATTTAAATTAAAATAAATACTAAACTAATTTAGAAAATTACCAAACATTTTCTAAAACTATTTAACAACTACAGAAGTCCTAAAAAATTATAAAAAGTTCCTAAAACTTATAAAAAACTATTTTAGAAATTATTTACTTAATTATTAATTAAAAGCTAATAAAACTAATTTAATTAAAAATAATAGCAAATGAACAGTAGAAATTATGAAACTATTTTCTAAAAATAATAAATGATTTATAAAACCTAGAAAAATTATAAAAAAGTGCTAGAGATTAAAATTAAATAGTAATGGATTGTCTTTTTGGTTTTTTAATTAAAACTAATTTAACTAATATTAATTATAATAAATACTAAATAAAAAGATTAAATTTTAAGAAAATTACTAGAAATACTTTAATATAAAAGAAAATTAATAAAAATATAAAAATGCAAATTACTTAATAAAAAGCTAAAAAGGAAAATTAAAAAGATAAATAATATTAAATAGAAGTTATCACTTAAATTTATTTTGGATTTTTCTGGTTTTTCTTTTGGAAA
>LBNU01034324.1:166189-245211 GCA_014162995.1 Artemisia annua | reverse complement strand
CTAAAACAAGAACATCACTTGGTCTTATCCCATAGAGATATTCGTGTAACCCAGGCATAGGGTCGAATAGTTTCTATTGGAAAGTGATACCACGATTTCAAGTGAATATCCGGTACTCATTGATTATCTTAACCCTAATCTGGGAACACAGTAACACCCTATTAACCAACAAATTCTTCATCTTCCTACAAGTGATTTCATCTTCAAGTCTTTTTGGTTTTTTCATAAACCCTCATGCTTTTTTCGAATTTTTATTTCTTAGATTGACATGAATTTGCCGAGTAAGTTTTGTTGAAATATCTTGGAAGTTTAAGGCTTTAGGGTTAAGTTTACATGCCCACCATCTGTTTGATCTTACGTTCCAATGAAACAAATTCTCAGCTTGTGTTTTGGCTATAGATTTTTCCATTAGTTATTAAGTTATGTTTATAGTTTACACTTGATATGTGGATATAACATGCCAGATTTTTCCATTAGTTATTAAGTAATGATGAAGATCGGCCAACAGTTGATTCCCATTATTTTTTAAGATTTCATTAGTCCTTAAGATTTGATTATTTTCATATTTTTATTTGTGTTTCTGCTTGATTAATAAAGCATTAACAAAAAGTATTGCAAGGTGTTGGTTTAATGTTTAATGAAAATCATTTAAAAACGTATTGGTGGACTACAACCATTGATTTATTTAACTCTTAATGATTTAATTTTGGCACTTATTACCATCAATTGGTCATAGATCAAATATGTTTTGAAATAAGTGTCTCTAATCCTTTTAGTAATGCAAAAGATATTTTAAAAAGCATGAACACTTCTTATTCTTAAATCCATTAATGACAATTTCGTATGAGGTGTAGACCTTTTTTCAGCTATTTTGATTTCATTGGTGTTTGTTGGATGGAAATATTTGGTACATATAGTCTCCAACTCTTAGAAGCTTTTTATGTTTTGTGGATGAAATGTCAAAAAAAAGTATTTTGGATGTTCTTTTAACATTAAGTATTTTAGATGTTCTTTAACATTAACTTTATAGAGTCATCAGCTCATTTGATTTTAGGAGAAGCATAATCATTTTTGCTAACTATATGTTGGTAAATTTAAGTTATTGTTATTGTACACATGTATACTAGCGAAAGCTATAAGCTTTTTAGGGAAGCATAGCCGAATACATCTTAGCTGAATACATCTTTAGTTGTTATTAACTTTGCAGAGGTCAAAGTATCATGAAGATGAAATGTTGAATGACATGAATATGAATAGAAGATTTGCCAACAGTGTAGAAGAGCTTCCGGCTCTTATAGGTCTGCGTATGAATTATAGTATTGGAGAAATACACCTGAACTAGCAAATACCTACGATAATAGTTCCCACTATTGGGTAAGGTTTTTCTTACTTAGATGTTGTAATAATATCATTTGCCAAAAAAATAGGGAACACCTGTAATGGTCTTCTTTATGCAAATGGCGCAATAACACTTTGCCTTCTTTATTAATTTGGAGATACTAATCATACTATAACACACGACACAATACTTTACTTTTAATCATTTTTGGAACTAACATTTTATCATGGACAACCTAATCCCTTGCAGCAAAAAGAATGCGATAGGACATCTTTTTTGACATCAGAAGATGGAAGCACCCAAACAGGTGACAAAGTGTGAGACCATTATCTTCATAGTTTTTCCCAAACTCATGATAATTTAATTAATTTGGCAAGTGAAACAATTTCGAGTTTTTCTAGGTTGTGCTGAGCTAGTCTACAAATAAATTCTCGTTCCTAATATATCTCACGCTCTTCAAATCAAATTTAACATGCTTTAAAGTTTTAAAATGCTTCAGGCTCTAAAAATAGAAGTTTGGCTAGGATTAGGTTTTAGGAAAAATACCAGGTGTTACAGTAATGCAAAAGATATTTTAAAAAGCATGAACACTTCTTATTCTTAAATCCATTAATGACAATTTCGTATGAGGTGTAGACCTTTTTTCAGCTATTTTGATTTCATTGGTGTTTGTTGGATGGAAATATTTGGTACATATAGTCTCCAACTCTTAGAAGCTTTTTATGTTTTGTGGATGAAATGTCAAAAAAAAAGTACTCCCTCCGTCCCAAATTTATTGTCCACTATTGACTTTTTTAGTCTTTCTTCTTCAACTTTGACCTTTAATATTTTTTTGGGTGTTATATAATATTTGATACAAAATATATAAATGGATTGGGTTTTAAGTGTACTTTTCAATGGTATAATTTTTCATCAAGTATTATATAATAAAAATATATATATATTTACGGTCAAAGATGAACCAGTTTGACTTTGAAAATTCAAACTGGACAATAATTTTGGGACGGAGGGAGTATTTTGGATGTTCTTTTAACATTAAGTATTTTAGATGTTCTTTAACATTAACTTTATAAAGTCATCAGCTCATTTGATTTTAGGAGAAGCATAATCATTTTTGCTAACTATATGTTGGTAAATTTAAGTTATTGTTATTGTACACATGTATACTAGCGAAAGCTATAAGCTTTTTAGGGAAGCATAGCCGAATACATCTTAGCTGAATACATCTTTAGTTGTTATTAACTTTGCAGAGGTCAAAGTATCATGAAGATGAAATGTTGAATGACATGAATATGAATAGAAGATTTGCCAACAGTGTAGAAGAGCTTCCGGCTCTTATAGGTCTGCGTATGAATTATAGTATCGGAGAAATACACTTGAACTAGCAAATACCTACGATAATAGTTCCCACTATTGGGTAAGGTTTTTCTTACTTAGATGTTGTAATAATATCATTTGCCAAAAAAATAGGGAACACCTATAATGGTCTTCTTTATGCAAATGGCGCAATAACACTTTGCCTTCTTTATTAATTTGGAGATACTAATCATACTATAACACACGACACAATACTTTTCTTTTAATCATTTTTGGAACTAACATTTTATCATGGACAACCTAATCCCTTGCAGCAAAAAAATGCGATAGGACATCTTTTTTGACATCAGAAGATGGAAGCACCCAAACAGGTGACAAAGTGTGAGACCATTTTTTGAAAATTGGCCTTTGAGACCAAATGATCATAAGCCAAAAAATTATTAACAATTAGTTTTTGTTTGTTTTACATAAAAAAAGTTATTAACAATTAGTCTCTATTATTTTTGTTTGGAGATTTCAATTAATGCTTCATGATCCATAACCTCAAGTTTTTTCAAAATAGTTTGGTTCAATAGCTGAGTATATATTTGAATCAGGTAACAAATATTATGTCATTCTTATTTAACATTTTGACAACTAATTGTTTCAAATATACTCTTATTGAGTAAGGGATTCTTAGCATGTCATTTTGGAATTGTATCCTCCTTATAACGAATCAAATATTTTGGAGAACCAAGTCGTGAGGATCCCCTAAATGGTGTAGTTGCATTGTTATAAAAGTGCATTACAAATGTCGTGTATCAAAAAGTTTTATGTGGCGAGTAACGTGCATTGTTAGTCATTATCTCATAATTGATGTACTGTTTTATTTTTCGCTTCACTAAATGTTTTTATATATTCTTTGACACATATTACGAATTTTTGCTTGATCTTGTTGAATTATTGCATGGTACTAACATTTGTGATTACATTTTGATCTTTTCACGTTTTATTTTAAACGTTATATGAAACACTTACCACAATATCGCATATCGTTATTAGTCTGCCGCTAGGAACCTCCGTTGCTATGCACGGGTACTCGCCTAGTTTAGGATAAAAGGTAAAAGGACCATTGTTGTAAATTTGTAAAATCCAAGGACTAATGTTGTCATATTTGTAAATTCTTCCAGGGACTAAACTTGACAAATTATGATTCTTTAAGGTAGATTATGACATCTTAGCTCAAATGAGATCCAAATTTGTAAATTCCTTTCCCGGCTTCGGCTCTTGAACTTTTTTCAATTCTCGTGCTCGTGTTGTCATTTTTCCGTGATTTTTGTCTATTTCTTAAATATCCGTACCTGCACATTCACAAACACACAAAATGTATGTATTTGGCATATTTGGCTCGGTTTTTGGTCATTTAAGTCCGTTATTTGGTCAAGAAAAGGTATGTGTTTTCACACATACCAATTAGTATTTGACATTGTTAACTAATGACACAATATAAAGTTAAAGTATTTAAATCATACATTATATCATTCTTGGGTAATTAAGTCAATTCTCTTCTTGATTGATGGACATATGTCATCAGTCTATTTTGCAGAAATCTTCCTTATCATGTTCATTCTTGACTTGCAGATGGAATAGATTCACTTGCAGATGTATTAGTTATGGAATTCCTTCACTTTCATAACCAAACCAATTAGTAAAACCTTTCTAACCTTTTGTTGTACATTTCTTCTTACTTCTGAACATGTTACGATTCTGCTTGGTACTGAACCTGATGCACTATATGTTGCAAAATTAACATAATCAACTGTTTTGAAGGGCCTTCTATGTTGTGGATAAACTAAACCTGGAATAGCAGAACCTCTAACGTCCCCAACAGCATGTGCATGCCCTAACAACATTTTCATGCATAATAAGCATGTTTAATAAGGATGTATAATAATAACTCCAAAGGTTGGATATACTTACTGAAGATAAAAACTTTTTCATGTAGTGATACACTCAGGCGACTGAAGATCAAAACTCTTTCTCAGACAAAGAGTAATGAAGTATCAAAGATGGCAGACACCTAAGCAACTTTATGTTCATACTCGAAACCGGTGTTTGTTCATCCATCTTTGATACTTTATCCATATATGATTGCTTGCCTAAAACTTTGTTATAATGCAATCAAATTAAACTTTGAAGAAGAAGGAGAGGATTTGGGGATTTTTTTTATGCCGCAACCATTAGCCACCATCATGCCGCAACCACCACCATTAACTAAGGCGACTATCCATTTACTTTTTTCCATGATAAAATCTAATAAGAAAAACGCCACCAACGAAGGATTTTGATGGTTTGGGATGGGTTTTTCTTTTGATTTAATAAAAACAACACATGTTCAAGATATATTAGTTGTGGTGGGTAGAAAGTGGTGGCACAGATCTAATAAAACGCATGTGTTATTAGAGTTTGAGATAGGATCATTGGGAATCAATAATGGTTAATGTGTTATAAGAGTTTTTAGTAGGAAAAGAAAGTAATTTATGTGAAGTGATTGCATTGGAAATACAAACATTGTACACGTACAGGCTTGGATTGAATTTAATGGCTAATTCAAAAATGTAACGGGGTCAATGTGCCAACTAAGCAAAAAACGTTGGTCAAATGTGCCAACTCAGCAAATGACGGGGACAACCTTAAGTAGTGTTGAGATTGGTTAGATTAGTAACCTTTGGACCTTTGTTAAAAAAAATGATACACAACTTAGTAAAAAATGGCAAACTTAGATACATTTAAAAAGTGGCAGTGGGTGGCGGTGGTGAGTGGCGGTGGTGGTGGTAAGTGGTGGAGGTGGGTGGCGGTGGTGTATGGTGGTGGTAGGTGGTGGTTGTGGTGGTAGTGGGTTGTGGTGGGTGGCGGTAGTGGTAGTGGGTGGCGGTGGTGGTAAGTGGTAGAGTTGAGTGTTGGTGATGGTTGTGGCGGTGGTGCATGATGGTGTCGGTGGTAAGTGGTGGTGGTTGGTGGCATTGGTGGTGGTGGGTGGCGGTGGCGATGGTTATGTATTTCGGACTAATTGAGGTTATGTATTTGAGAACCAAACTAATGGAGTAAAAATGTTATACCTAGCAAACCACAATGACCAAAATGTAGTTAGCTCTTAATAAATATAACACTTAACACTAATGATACATAAAATAAAAAATATTAATATAATGATAAATACAATAAGAAAAAAATTAAAAGTTTGATGCTTACAGTAAGAAATTAATACTTGAGTATACACAAAAGAAAAAGTGAAGTTTGACACATTTTAGACAAAATCTCTAGATTGTATTGCGTTTGTGAATTTAATTGATAATTGAAAAAGTTTGTGAATTTAATTGTAATTATTAAGTATTTAAATAATTAGTTGATTGTATTTCGTTTTATAAGTAATAGTATTTTAGTCAAACAATATTACTAATTAATTTTTTAATTTTTAAGCAGGACAAAAGTTTGACCATTTGTGTGTGCGCTTTTTGTCTTCATATGTGTGTAGAGTAAGTGACGTTGAAGAAAGTTAGTGGTGTAAATTGTAAATAAGCCTTTTGGAATGGAACTTGCTATGAAGCCCCTTAAATACTTACTTTGTTTGATTCAAAAGGCGAACAATTATTTAACTGATTGCGTTGCCTTTTATAAGTAACGGTATTTTAGTCGAATAACGTTACTTATTTTTTAAGTTTTAAACAAATGTGTTTTATTTATATGTAATATAAATAAAGATAAAATATATATATGGTCTAATTAGTTTTGTATTTAGTTCCTAGAAAGGAAAGAGCAATCGACCAAGACCAAGGGCATGCTTGGTAGGAGGTTATGGGGGTGAGTAATAGGAAAGATAATGGAAAAAAATGCTTAGTAGAGTATAATGCAATGACCCATTACCCAATAAATTAGGGGGAATGTTTTTCTTTCCCTTTCATGAGTTTGAACCAAGCACACCCCAAATGTGAGAACAATTTCTATTTTCACACAATTATTGTTAGATTAAATAGCAAAAATTGTTCGTGTAATTTCGCCAAATTGTAAGTCAGTTTTTTATCTTCTTGAAACTACACTCTTCGTTCATGTAATGAACTTACACTTGCATTGGTCTCTAGTCAAAATTAGATGACTAGATTACCCTCGCATGGACCATAGTGAAAGGATGACGAAGAGGTTAGTTTAGTAATTTAAGTTTAGCCATGCACTTGTAAATCCTCACATAAACAATAAATGCACTTTCGAGACTGAACCTACAATTTAATCAAAACACATGGACCATTTTTTTCATTTTACTCATTATTATGTGAATCACGAAGTGTGTTGTAAAATATTTCAAGAAAGGGAAAATTTTCTAAAAATACATTGAACTTGCCACGTTTTACTAATGTATGCATTGATTTTTTTTTCTTATTGTATGCACAAACTTTCTTAATCATCCTATTGTAACAATATTACGGGTTTTTATTCTATTAATTACACTGTAATTAGTGTGATTAAGTATTGCCACGTCATAACACAACCGTAATATTGTTACAATATGATAATTAAGAAAGTTTGTGCATACAATAGGATTTTTTTTTTAATGCATACAATAGTAAAAAGTGGCAAGTGCAATGTATTTTTAGACAATTTTCCCTTCAAGAAATGACACATTTGTGGCCGAAAAGGTACCTGACAGGATATGCCGCCATGGGCTGACAAACAAAACATACTGCGTATAAAATGTTTGTTTGACTGACATATATTCTCTACTAGCTCTAACTAAATTGGTGGTTACTGTCCGTTGGTACTCCTTTCAGCTAAACTCGACAAGCCATCTCTCTGGTCAGCTTCTTATTTGATCACTTTTATTTACATTTTGCATTTTATATAAGTCACACTTTTAACATTGTGCATACTGTAGGATAATGGATGCACAAAGTAATGAAAATCCAAGAAAGTACAATGGTGTCAATTTTTAACCATTCCGCATCGGGAGCACTTGAAGTTGCATCATCGGAAGACTTGCCTAGTAAGTGATCCAAGATGGTTTGCAAATATGAAAATAAGTCCAAGATGAGTAATTCATCTCTTTAACATCCAACTTGACCGGAACAAGGGGGGAATGTTATTGATAGTCATTAGTTTGTCGGACAAAAGAATAACGGGTGGCGGGGGAGTCGGTCCTGTCATAGTCGAGCCTTAAGAGTAACACAAACTAGGGTTTCGGCTGGAAAAATATTGGGAACATGAACAGTAGGCAAGTGTTACAGTAAATAGCGTTAGGGCTTGGTATCAAAAAGTGAAGAATAACACAAAACAGGAAAACAAACAAAACCACCAAAGGAACTAGGAAATAGTCGAATGGTTATCAAACACCAAAACCAACGATCGACTTTTATAGAACACCAACAGCAGTCGACGTACTGGTTATCAAACTAAAAAACCAACGATCGACCGAGATTTTTTTTCTATTGCAAAATCCGTCACTAACTGATTAGCGACACTTTTTCTGTTACTGATCTGTTGCTAAACTGTCACTAACCGAGCGGTAGAAACCAGACAAGTGTTGCAGAAGCGACTGGAAAAAAATTAGGGTTTTTATGGATCGAATTTTGGCTGTGATACCATGTAGGATAATGGATGAATCGTGACTTTATTAATGATATCAACCGGTATATAAATTTCACTACAAAGAACATTCTAGACCTCGGGCCTTAGCCCATACAAATTACATGGACTCGGACTCTACTATGAGAATATATCGACTAACACATACTGATTACTTAGGATACCAATAATCAAATTTGTCATAGTAAACAAAATATTACAAGTCATTAGGAACCATAAGATGTGGCCGAGTTTACAAGAGCTTGCGACTATCATCACTAAAGTGCGAGAAGTCTTAAGTTTGACCCATAAGTTGTATACTAGTTGATATTTTGTCGAGTAACTCTAGCTCGAACTAGACTTGAGCTCGTTCAAGCCAAGCTTTATTGAACTTTGAGCTTGAACTCAAGCCCAACAAAATGAGCTCGACATATTAACAAGTCGATGTCGAGCGTATATAGGCTATATACATGTTTTTATATATATAAATATATATTATGTATTTTTAAGGATTTATAATTAAATTTATGAATGTATCGAGCTTTTCGAGCCGAGCTCGAGCCTAATTAAAACTTTCTTGAGGCCGAGCTTGAGCTCCGCTAATGAAAGCTCATCGAGCTATCGAGCCGAGCTCGAGCCACACATAAGATTGTCGAGTCGAGTGGAGCTCAGTCAAAGTTCGACTTGTTTATACCCATACTTCGTGCAAATAAAACCTGAAATGACCTCGCCAACCTCACAACCTCCCGCCCCATGTTTGAGTTAGTGTAGCGGTAGGCTTACCTATGAGATCTTCAACCCAAAGGTTGGGCATCATGGTTACCAAAAAAAATGCATTTATATTCTTTTGTAACCTCACTTGATGATTTTCCAACATGAACTGCTTGTGCTTCTTCGATATAGGGAAACTAGCTTCTCTTCTGGTGAATGTCCGAGATTTCGTGTCACTTAGAAACAATTGACGGGTCTCTTGTGGGTCACTGGTGACAAGTGAAATTGGTCAGACTTATATTGGTGTTGCAAATGAGTCGACCACTTTGCATAAGGTATGATGGTGAGTCATGCCATGTTAACGGCTAATTCTTTTGCTTATGCATGTTTGTTACGCTCTTTTAAAGTGCTTCGGCTAGCTACATGTAAAGTTTGAATCTTTGCTGAAAAGCAAGATTCCAAGATCCTCCGATGGAGATTATCGTCACCAATGTATTACTGTTGGCGACACCACCTTTAGATGCTACGGCAGAGACCTGTGTAACCTAGCAATCTTTATTTAGCATGAACATGCCTTTACTGCTACTTGAGATACATGGATTAGGCTTTGTATATCTTAGTCAAAGACTCACCCAACTTGGGTAACATGAATACGAAAAACCTATCTGTTTACCCTTTTCTATGTTGTCCCAATGTGCGTATGTGTGTGTGTGTCGAAACAGATTTGCAAACAATTATAAACTAGGTAACTTTATTTATTTCGACTAACTATGTAACGATACAAGTTCATAAGTATATATAAGACACGAATGGGTGTGACCCAGACTTTTTGTCTGTTCGAATAGGTGTGTTCCCAAGCGACACAACCATTCACCAATTTTACATAAATTAACTAATAAAACTAACTTAAACAACTTAACCGAATATCGGTTATAAAGTTTCTATCAAACACTTTTAGTCCTTCATGCTTCCTAGACAAGTAACATCGAGATTAAAACTTGGTTCACATTCTCCTCCTTAATCTTGATCGTTGCTTTGTCCTAAGTCTTGAACTCCGAGCATTTGTCGCATAGTCACGAACTTGAGTCTTGGTAAAGCTTTTGTTAAGATGTCTGCTCTTTGTAGTTCTCCGCTAACGTGTTCCACATTAATATGACCATTCTCTACACATTCACGAATGAAATGATAGCGAATGTATATATGCTTACTCCTTTCATGAAATACTGGGTTCTTTACGAGTGCTATAGCTGATATGTTGTCAACTCTAAGCGTTATTCTCTTTTCTTCCAATCCAGTTAATTCACTAAGTAAACGTTTTAACCATAAGGCTTGACATGCTGCTGCAGTAGCCGCCATGAATTCTGATTCACATGATGAGAGCGCCACTGTTGGTTGCTTCTGAGTACACCAAGTAATAGGTGACTCTCCAAAGTAAAATACTATTCCATTAGTTCCTTTTCCTTGGTAGTTTCAGCGCAGATGGCGGTATGGCTGTTCGTTTGGGTTGTTTCTGTTTTCCTGNAACCTGTAATCTTGCAGCCGCCTTCTTTCTTGTATATTATTCCATGTTCCTTTGTTCCTTTGATATATCGGATTACTTGTTTTACTGCCTTCAGGTGATGGTCCTTTGGTTCTTGCATAAATCTGCTGAGTAGTCTGACTGAGTAACTAGGATCCGGTCTTGTATGTAGTAAGTATCTGAGACTTCCAACTAAGCTACGGTAATAAGTTACATCAACTGGGTTTCCATCTTCCACCTTGACCAACATAGTGCCGGGATCCAATGGTATCTTGGTATCATTGCTGTCCGTCATACTTGTTTCTTTTAGGATCTTGTTAATATATCATGTTTGCTTGATTGTAATCTCTCCTCATGTCTGTGTAACTTCTATCCCAAGATAATATACTAGCAATCCTAAATCGCTCATTTCAAACTTATCTTCCATCTGGGATTTGAACAAGTCTATTTCCTTCTTTGGAGTGCCCGTCATTATCAAATCATCTACATATACTCCAACTATAAGTGTAGAAGTCTTGCTTCTCTTTGTGTAAACTGCTTTTTTGAGATTACATTTCTTAAGGTCTAGTGACTTCAAGGTTTGGTCATGTAGAACACTAGATAACATCACAAACACGATTAACCATGTGGTTTGGTTCGTTGTAGGTAAGAAAGAAAGAAATCTAGAGAGAGAAAGTTAGAGAGAGAAAGAAGTGAAGCCTTAGAGAGAAAACCAAAAAAAAAGAAAATAGAATTAAGAGAAAGCTTACCCTCTCCAAGGATGGAGAGGGTATTTATATGTACATGGGTTTTGCCACTTGGGCGTGCCACTTGGGCTGCGGATCAGGTATACAGTGGGTAAAGACCCGTCCTTCTTCCGCGAACTAATCTACTTCTAAACTACGTTTAGCTAACTATTGTAACTACTACGAGCTAAACAATGCTTAATCATATCTGGGGTGACCGAATCTTTCTTATACAAAAAGCGTATTCCTAACAATCTCCCCCTAAGGGAGGTCACCCCTGGAAAAATTCTTGAATTCTTGCATTGAGATCTTTGTAGATTCTTTTGTAGCTCGTAGTTGTTGATTCTTCATTGATAAACGACTCAAGATGACTTCCTTGATGTATATGATGATCTTTTAACTTTTTTCTTCGCTCTTCATCCATATATTTAGCTTCAAGTCATCTTTAAGTGTATATGTCTCTTCTTGATGTTGTGATTGTCTTTGTGATGTCATGCTTACACTTTTCTGGATCATGATCTTCTTTATCAGAGTTGTGGAAGCATAGTCGAAGCCCATTCTTTGATCATGATATCTTGAGTTATGAGGCTGAAGTGTAACCATGAGATGATGAATCTGCATCTTTTCAACAATCGGCATCAATCGTCAACTTCTTTGTCTTTGAAGAGGTTACGCCTTTCCAACATGCCCATACATCTTTGTTGAGTAGATCTTCACGGTTGAACAGTTCTGACGTCTCCTTTTAGATGTTGGTATGAGCATGTGGAACTTGAGTGATGGTGGTGATCACGCTAAGTATGGTATGTGAGCTGCATAAAACTTGGTTAGTAATAAACATACCGGCACTTACAAGTTTGAAATTAGAGATAGTCAACAACATAGTGTGAAGACTTTCTCTAATCCTTACCAAGGTCGTTCCTAATCGGATGCCCCCGAAAGGGCTTACACTGACATACCGAAGTACACCAACGATTAGGTGAGTCGCTGGAGATCACCCCACGACTGTAGACCTTTTGGAACACCACCGTACACACTAAGCATAACCAACAAGTGATTACCGAAGTGACCTGCTGTCAGGGCTGTTTGATGTTGACCCTGGCAGGAGTTTCCACTCAATCATTGGGAAATACTTATGTATATTCCCTCATAAGTGTTCTTGGCAGATTGCTAAGATCTGCGTAGGACTCAAAATATTACGACTGGTGCCCTTAATGTTGAACCACCGGTGTATAAGTATCAAGTCTACCTATGAGATCTTGTGATGCATCTCTTGGCTCTAGACTCAATAAGTGCACATTTGGTTATCCTATTCGGAGACTAGGGAGGGGTCTCCTGTTTCAATATCAACTAGCTCTAAGAGACAAGTCGATAGTTTACACCGGTTCCCCGTGAGAATGAAACAAGCTCTTTTAAGAGAACTTGAGTGGCTGGAAGGTTTAGTGCAGTGCGTCACTGGGTCCATGACGTCTTTTCTTCAATACCGATGTTACCTTGGTAACAATCAGTAGCATATGAATTGAACCCGGTTTCTGCCCTAAGGTTGAATAATTGGAGGGCTATTTCTTTTCACCCTTTCTCATTTCATTTCTTTTTAATTCTTCAACCCCTTCAGTGCTTACCGAGACTTCATTACTAGAACCTTGTTGGGTTTGTTCCAGTCCTAGCTCAATCTCAGTCGGCACTCTTCCCTTTCTCACTTTTCTCCTTTTTTCAATCATTCCTAAGGACTTCTAATCTATCTATTGGATTGTCCCTGGGAAGATCCCTCCGGTTCTGGTGGATCATGGGAACATATACCTAACCTAACCATCCTTATAACTCTGTGCTTTTAAAGTAAATTGGTCGGTCTTTTGGTATTTTTCCACAATCATCACATAACCAAATTCATTGAAAATTCTCTCAAAGTGTTTATGAATAATAAACACATTTTGTTGACACTTTGAGAGTTTTATCAATTTTCAAATACTCCCCTCTTAACATGTGCTCATAGGAAGAAAGAAATTTGCACATGTCGGGTGAGTTGCACTTTTTGAATTGATCGACTCTTAATAGACATACACCCGAGGGACACGTTTACGTTGCTTAGTTAAAGGGATCCATTATCCGCTTTTAGGTGATAACTAGCCCTAATAACTAACTTGATGTTGTTAACATTCCTTGAAAAGGAAGTTAGACCCGTCAAAGTATACATCTTAATAAGAGCTTCTCGAAACGGTACTTTTCTACTTGGATAAATCCTTTCGAATTCTAACGTTTGTGTTTCGTCAATTCATGAGTCAATTCTGAGTCATAATCTATTCACGGTTTCTACTTGTTTTTGTAAAAGCACGCGAAAGACTCTTAGCCACTTGCTCCCCCTCAATATGTGCACATTGATTGAATCAATTTGAAAAGTTTTTTACAACTTTGGCACATACGGGTGAGCTTTCATACGAGATCATTTATTCATCATTTTAAACACTTGCTCCCCCTCAGTATGTGCTTTGATCATAATCCAAAATCTTTAAAATTTTTAGCACATACGGGAGCGATCTTTTTAGTCCAAAACGATCTTTTAAATATAAAAACATCACATTTAAATGATGAATTCAAAGCTCAACTTCTGAAAGAGGGTTTCACAATTGCAGCATTAAACACTGAGCTAAGAAAACATCACATTGAATCACTTGCTCCCCCTTAATATGTGCTTTGATTAAAATCCAAAATCTTTAAAATTTTAGCACATAAGGGAGCGTTCTCATCAGTCCACAAACATTCTTTATGAGTCCAAAACATCATTTTTAAATCAGTTTTTATATTTAAATCACATTCTCTCCCCCGATCATAAAATTTCAAATCTTTTGAGATTTTGTGATCCCAATTGATTTAAATGATTTTCTAAAATGCTTTGAAGAGACATGTGACAAAATTTTAAACGTTTACTGATTTTTGAGACACTTTTTGAGTTTCAATGTGGCTGGTGCACAAAGTTTTTAAAGGTGCAGAAATTTTGAGCACATACGCTCCCCCTCAATTAATGACCCGTTTTTCCATTTTAATTGCCATTAATGTGAGCGGTAACGTATACGAGAAAATTTAAGACCGATGGCCACCTTATACACCACAAAATCTCTTTTGAAGAATTTTAGAAGAAAGAGATTTTGGGAAAAGAAGACTTCTCTTCTTTTACTAGAAAGGTTGCACTAAAGCGTACAACTTTTCGGACAACCCGCGCATAGTGAAAACATGGTAACGTGAATTTCACGGATTTTGAAAATCGGGTTGCTATCTGAAGTAATAACAAGCCATAGTTTAAGCGCGAGTTGCAGTCTGAAGTAACTGCAAGCCATATAGGCATGTTTTGAAAAACCTTATGAACTTCTTACGATGCAAGAAGACATGCCTAAGAAACAAGCTATTTTTGGTATTTTCTATTTTTCTGATTTTTATAGGTTTTTATAGATTTTATATTTTTGTATTTTGCTTTTCTGAGTTTTATAATGAATAAAAGGATATTTGAAGCGAATCCATTACTCCTCATTCCCTTCCTGAAGACTTTTGAGTGATACTGGCATGAGACTCTTCAAACCAAGTTACTGGAGAATAAATCGAAACCATTCTCCCGGAAGTGCCTTTGTGAAGAAATCTGCCAGCTGAAATTCTGTCCTTGTGAAGTGAAGTTTCACCACACCACTGGTAACCATTAGCAGCAACCCTTTCCTTGTATACAGAACGCTATCATCCTCATCAAATTTCACTTTAAGGATCCATCTAAGAGCTATAATCATTGCACAGTCTGGTGATGGTGCCAATTCCCATACGTAGAGACGATAGAATTGTATGGAATTATAAAAGCACCATAAGGCAAGTGTGTCCAGATGCCTTCGAGTGGATACCAGTTGAGTAGATTTCCCATTATAGTGAAGATCATGTGGTCGTGGTTAGGACACTGATGTGCTTGTGTTAAGATCTCCTGAAGAAGAAGCTTTAAAAGACGATTCAGGAGCACATGTGTCTTTGAACGGAGCAACTTCAGGTGGAGCTGATGGATTTACTTCAAACGATTCGTCGACTGCAGTACCTTGATGTACGGAAGGAGATTGTATTGTATGATGAAGTTGATGAATGACTTGCAGATGGAGCGTCTTGAGCCATTGAAGAAGAACCAGATGGACCATTTTGATCGTTTGAAACATGAGCTGCGATGGCTGGTGGTACCGGTGTATCACCAATTGGCGGCTCAAAGTATTCATCAACCACTTGATTAGCCAAAATCTCCAAATCCTTATCGACGGATGGTACATAAGGTACATGCAGGAGTGGGATACAATAATTGAACTGGTTGGTTCAGAAGACAAAAGTTTAGAAGCGGGTCCTACACTGATGTGTGCAGAAGCCATTTGCTCAGACAGCTCATAGAATGTGACGTGAATGGTTTCCAAGATTTGTCGGGTTCGTATGTCGTAGATTCGGCATCCCTTATGATCTGAAGCATAACCACCAAATATTTCAGCAATCGCTTTAGCTTTTAACCTTTCCAGATCTTGGTAGTCATTTTGTAGGGTAAGAAGAACTCCCATGAAGATGTTGACAGTATTGGGTTTGTGGGCATGCTTTTTTCTTTAGCGCAGTTGACTAGTCGAACAAATAGAGATGGTGTACACGGTAGTGACACGTTTGCCTTGAATAAGATCAACACCATCCAGTTCTCTTAGAAATTACATAGTCACCGACGACACAATCTCCATAACCCATAATTGTGTCAACCTGGTAGTTCCCGAATCTAACTATCCCGATAAACTCATTCATGAAATTCTTGAGCCCTGAGCAATTACTGATTGGTTTAAGAAGATGTTGACATGAGTACCAAACAGATGTAATTAGTCAGTACGTTGAAGAAGACAGTAATCAACACTTCTTAAACATTCACCACCAAACCTTTTGAGGTTCTGGAAGCTGTAAGTGCCATGAAATAATCTTAAGCGGAGTTTTACAACTCTTGTGACTTAAACCGAGAGATCGATTCTCTCCCGGGATTTTACTAAAGTCAACAAAAGAAACCGAAAGATGTGATATGTGTTTATGACTTAGAGTGAGATCTTGGATAAGTCACAATCTGCACTAAGTGTCAAGTTGCGACAAGTCAAGTTACAATAGATCCGATCGTAATGAGTCAAGTCGTAAGGATTAACCCACAACGTCAAATTACAATCAGACTAATCGAAATGACTTAAGTTACAACAATTCACCAAGCGCAAGTAGTTAACAAATCACTAGAATCTCACAGCTGAGTTAATCACTAGGCACCACCAAATTGTCGAATATTAGCCTCCTCATTATAAAGCTTTGGTAGCTTAGCAAATTATCATCTCACGCTTGAATAGTTCTTTTCATCTTTCTTCCAGCTGAAAGGCTGAAGTAATGCGTACCAAAAGTATCCAGAGACCACTTTCCCCCAAGTAGTTGAAGTAATGCAATCAGTCTCATTATATGAAGCTCAAAAACCTGAAGCACACTTTTACCTCTTTTATCATCAGAAACTGTTTCTTACATCTCTTCCCCCACGTAGGTGGAATAATACACCAAAAGAACGAGTTAGAACACTGATCTTCTCTGCGGTTATGACATTTAACTTCCCGGAATAACTTCAATTAGGAAGAGCTATAAAACTCATCACGTGTACTCGTTGTGCGTTCCGATGTATATCTCCTTCCCCTTTGCTATTTTTGATACTTCAGAATCAGCCACATATTATATGCACATACAACTTGAAATTTTGTGAGAAGAACAACATATGCTTAGATGTATCCTGTGAGAATCAATTGCTACAGAAAAACTCTTTTATGACTATCTTATCAACCCTTATGAAAAGTTGGCTATTGCTAAGACCACTTTGTGAAGTAAACCCGATATTCCCAACTTGAAGATGAAGTAGAATTCCCCGTTTTGTGACTTAAACTTGCACCATTGTATGACAAAGAGCGGTGTAGAGACTTCATGCATCGAATCCCTAAGTACTCTATACTCTTCAACCATCCAACCATCGAGTATAAGACGTACATCACCTTTTGAATACCGACAACTTCGTGTGAGTTGTGACACTGAATGTGATAGTTATTTTGTGGCAATAGAAGAGAAGATTCACCAAAATAACTAGATACCCAAGTCATCGTCAATGTATAGATTAAAGGCTCGAACAAGGATCCCGAAGATACTAAGTACACATACCCGTAAAATTTCACTTCAATCTCAAATGAGCAATACCACGTAAACACTTGTGATCACTTAACACATCCAAATTCTTAGCCGACATTTTTCTTTACATTCTTTTGGTTGATTTATAGAGTGCACATTAGAAGGAACAACAATCCTTGAAGAAGGGGATTCTTCAGAGTCCGGTTTTGGGAAAGGAGTACCAGAAGACGGATCATTATTCATGTGCAGCTTCAATATCATGATAGTCATCATCAACACCATGAAGAATAACTGGAGATTGGGTTTCTTGAGTATTATGAGAAATACTTCAAACTAGTGCATCTTGCTCAATGGAGATGGAAGAAGATGAGCCAAGAGCCAACATAAACCGAAGAAGGAGCTTCAGAAACTAGATGTTCACCATTCGTTGAAGCTTGGAAGTATTCATCAAACATAAATCCCAGTCATTCTTAGTAAATGGAGCATTAGGTGTCTGAGGAGAGTCGAATGACCATTCTTCAAGCATCAATCATCATGTAGTACGAGAATAGAAGTACACTCTATCATGTAGTTTATTCACTCTAAGTTTTCCATTGCACAAAAACCAAAAATTGCATTAAAAGTAATTGAATAAGCATACACTCAAAAATTTCATACGAAGTTTGCCATTTTTGATTGAGTAGCAAGTGAATTAAAAATACTATCAATCAAGTATTTTATTCACCCGAGTAGCAAGTGAATGAAAAATACTATCAATCATGTATTTCATTCACCCTTCCCCCCCTCAAAAATTGCAAACGAGGTTGTAACTTTTGATTGACCAAGTGTATAGGAATTCGATCAAAGATAGGTAGATCCACTTGATGAATGAACGAACATGGAGAAAGCATGAAGCATGTTGTTGAAGATGATCAAAACCAAGAAGATTTCTCTTCTACCAAAGATAAGGCGCACTGAATCGTACACCTTTCTTTTCATTGATGAACGGGGCCTGAAGTGTTGTCAGCAGACACCATAATGTTGAGATTAAGAACCGAGGCTTGAACTGAATCATCCAAATGTCATAGTCTTTGAAGAACGAGGCTTGAACCGTTGTGTTCAAATGTCATAGTCATTGAAGAACGAGGCCTGAACAGAAGTATTCAGACGTCATAGTCTTTGAAGAACAAGGCTTTAACCGTTGTGTTCAAACGTCATAGTCATTGAAGAACGAGGCCTGAACTGAAGTATTCAGATGTCATAGTACACATACATCAACNATTCTTCAGAATCCGGTTTTGGGAAAGGAATACTAGAAGACGGATCATTATTCATGTGCTACTTCATTATCATGATAGTCATTATCAACACCTTGAAGAATAACTGGAGATTGGGTTACGTGAGTATTCTGAGAAATACGACAAACTAGTGTATCTTGCTCAATGGAGATGGAAGAAGATGAGCCAGGAGCCAACAGAAACCGAAGAAGGAGCTTCAGAAACTAGATGTTTAACATTCGTTAAAGCTTGGAAGTATTCATCAAACACAAATCCTAGTCATTCTTAGTAACTGGAGCATTTGGTGTTGGTGGAGAGTTGTATGACCATTCTTTAAACATTAATCACCATGTGGTCTATTCGAGCAAGGATAAGTAGATCCACTTGAAGATAGTACGAACATGGAAGAGACGGAACCATGTTGTAGAGATTGATCAAAACCAAGAGGATTTCTCTTCTTCCGAAGATAAGGTGCACTGAATCGTACACCTTTCTTTTCGATGATGAACGGGGCCTGAAGTGTTGTCAACAGACACCATAATGATGAAATTGAGACCCGAGGCTTGAACTGCGGTGTTCAACGTCATAATGATGAAGAACGAGGCCTGAACTGAGGTATTCAGACGTCATAGTCTTTGAAGAACGAGACTTGAACCGTTGTGTTCAAAGGTCATAGTCATTGAAGAACGAGGCCTGAACTGATGTATTCAGACGTCATTGTACACATACATCAACATTGACATTCCAGAACTCCTAAAGCCGAATATATGATTGCTTTAGGCCTCCAAACTTTGAATCTTCTCATGTAGTGAACGATTGATGTACCTGCAACTGGGTAAGGACTACCTGCACTAACATCACAAACTTGATTGCATATATATATATATATATATATATATATATATATATATATATATATATATATATATATATATATATATATATATATATACATATATATATATATATATATATATATATATATATATATATATATATATATATATATATATATATATATATATATATATATATATATATATGGGTTAGTGACAACAGTATACAAACCCTTGGGGGTTTCACGATCAACCATGGTATGGCCATTAGTGAACAACTTTCCGATAGGCAACCACTTAAGTCCGACGTTCTTAAAAATTCTACGAGTTGGCATCCACTTTTGGTACGGTCAAGGATTGCTAAGTGTCTTATGCATAGAGGAAGTCTTATCATTATTCCTAGTCTCTACTGATATAGCACTTTGTAACCACCTAGGAGGAGTTTTAGGTTCGTTTTGCTTCTCAAGCATGGTAGATGACTTACTACAAATCCTAGATTTAACCGGTTGAATCTTAGCAGTGTTCCTCAATAACCTAGGAGGCATCATACAAGGTTGTGAACCTAAGATACCATCTTTATGAAGTAGTGCCCTTTTCCTAGCCTTTTCTAGATCATAGTTCTTGTGCAAGTCATTTATATCATAAGTGTTTTGAATCTTAATGCTTGGTTTTGACACTATTTTCGAAACAATCCTAGAGGAGCTAAGAGCAGGAGTGGCTACATGTTGAGGTTTAGCAGAACTAGAAGCAATAGTCTTAGGCAAATAATGTGGAGTGACAGGTTTTGTCAAAACTTGTTCCGCATCAACTTGGGAGGCAAACCGTGTTTTAGAAAGTTTTGGACGTTCAGATCTAAACGCAGTCGGTTGTCTAACAATTGATTGGTTTCTATTTGATGGTAACACAGGTTTCCCCAAGATTGATGGTTTTGCACACTTAGTGTTCACACTATTCCCTGTTGCTTTTCTTAGTTGAGCTTTGAAATCATCATTTTTGGCAGTCAAAGAGGTTATCTGTTCTAACGTCTTAGTTTTAGTATCTTTGATAGATTCACACAATACATTACACTGATGTTTCAAAGTCTCATTTTTTACAAGTAAATTAGCCACATTATGTTCTAAATCAATAACAGCGCAGTCATGTTTAGTTTTGACTTCATTACACATATCACACAACTCAGTAATACGGTTTTTCAGGTTTTTGATTGTCAAGTTCTTTGTTTCTAGCTAAGCTTTCAAATCATTAATCATAAAGAATTCACGAAAATCAGGAAGTTCCAGATCTTTACATGGTTGGTTAATCTGAAGACTTTCTTCCTTTTGTTGCATTGCAATTTCAAGAGAAATACAATGTTTTTCAAGCTGTAAAAATCTTTTTGAAACTTCATTAAACACTTCTTTATCAACCATATCATTTGATTTAAAAGTATCAGCCGTAAACACAGAACTTAACAAGTCATCACGTTCAGCATCCTGATCGCTTTCTCCCCCTTTATGACTCATATTTGTTGAATTAGACATGGTATTGCTATCAGTCTTTTCCAACAAATTTGTGTCATAATTGAGTTTGATTTGATCAGTATGCTGTCGTTCATTAGATAGCACATTTAGTTGAACAGTTATAGGTACCTCAGCACATGACATTTGTTCATTAACCGGTCTAAGATCTGCATCCATGCCATGGGTGACAAGAGTCACTGAACTGGTGGTAGTAACATTTCCTGATTCTTTACTCATCGTGACACTTAACCCATCATCCAGTGCTTTACCCTGAATCATTAATACCATCACACGACTGTATCAGGGATCCCTTCACTTTCTCGTCATCCACGTGTCTGAGTTGTGCTCTTTCCTCGATGAACTTTTTAACATCACCCATGAGCTGGATGAGTGTATCTCTGAACATGTCAACCTCAATTTCCGTGTGTTTAGCAAAACAGCTTCTAGTCATCTCACTATAATAATCATACTGCAGAGTGAGTTTTGACTCAAAGAACATTTGGAGTTGTTTGTTGAGTACACTAAGAGCGGCTATGGATCCAGTTTTGGAAGATATTCCTTGGTCAAGTTGTTGTTGCAATTGATCTAAGTTAAGAATCATTGTGTCTGTGAAGATCTGAACATCTTGACCAAAGAGTGTTGCAAATGCACGTTCGTATCCCATCTTGAATCCCGTTCCCTCTAAAAGTACTGAGAGGTGTGAATGAAGTTGTTGAAAACATTCTATGTTGAAATCCTTTGCATTATCAAGCAATTTAAGTGGCTGAAGAACATCTGTCTCTTGCGGATTAGAGCACAAAGATTTCATTTTAGTAGTTTCAGATTCAAGACCAGTAGTCTGTTGTTCTATGTTGGAAATCTTATGTTCATCGATCACGTCGTACAGTTTAAGTATATCAGAGATGACAGAATCTGAAGAATTTGACATGATGTGAACGTGCACGGGATTTTACAATTCTATGATTGAGTGTGAGATGATTTACAATTCTATGATTGAGTGTGAGATGATAAACTTTGCAAGGTACAGTAAGTTATCTAAGTTTAGTCACAACGAGTCAAATCACACCAAGTCACATCACAATTAGTCAAATTGCAAGAATCAACTCGCAACGTCAGATTGTAATTGGACAAGTTGTAACAACTCAAATCGCAACCAATCTCAAATCACAGAAGTATTCAACTTGCAGCGTATTGTCAACTTACAACAACTTGATCACCTATCAGTGAGTTATCAACCAGCGGTGTGATTTGGTTTGGTTGATGCAAGTTGCAATGATGAAATTATAGTCCGAAAACTTAAAACCTCAATAACTTCACTCCGGAGGTGATTTGGGCCTCGAAAAATTCGTTTTGATAGGTATTTCGCTGAAAACGGAGTTACGGTTCAAAAGTTATGGCCGTTTGAAGTTTTAACGTAAAAAGTCAACTTTAGTCAAACCGCTAGAATCTGGTCAAACCGCTGACAAGAAACCGCTGTCAGATCTAACCGCTGACAGAAACTAACCGCTGACAGAAGATAACCGCCGACAAGTTAACCACTGGCCTGGTAACCGCTAGTATAGCAACCGCTGACAAGTAAACCGCTGAAACTGATAACCGCTTAACAAGAGTAACCGCTAACAACGAAAACCGCTGGAGAAACTAACCGCTGGAGAGACTAACCGCTGGAAGTAAACCGCTGAAACAGTACAATAGTACAGCGTAATGTTCGCTCCACTACTTGTACTAACCGCAATCACTAACCGCTGAAACCCCAAGTTAACCGCTGCCAAGAAGCTTTTAACGAGGAGCAAACCGCTGCCAAGAAACAGGTTCTAAACCACCTCGTACACTATTCAAACGTTAGATTTAGTCCAACCAACTGATAAACTAGATGAATCTAACCTTTCTAATCCTAGAAGTACAAGAAAGATCACAAGAAACACCACGAACGAGCACTAAAATGAGTAAAAGCCACCCTAAACTAGTAGAAACCAAAACAAACCCTACACCACAAGTTCTATGATCCCTCGGATGTAACCATGGCTCTTGATACCAATTGTAGAACACTAGATAACATCACAAACACGATTAACCATGTGGTTTGGTTCGTTGTAGGTAAGAAAGAAAGAAAGAAATCTAGAGAGAGAAAGTTAGAGAGAGAAAGAAGTGAAGACTTAGAGAGAAAACCAAAAAAAAAGAAAATAGAATTAAGAGAAGGCTTACCCTCTCCAAGGATGGAGAGGGTATTTATATGTACATGGGTTTTGCCACTTGGGCGTGCCACTTGGGCTGCGGATCAGGTATACAGTGGGTAAAGACCCGTCCTTCTTCCGCGAACTAATCTACTTCTAAACTACGTTTAACTAACTAACATAACATCTACGAGCTAAACAATGCTTAATCATATCTGGGGTGACCGAAGCTTTCTTATACAAAAATCGTATTCCTAACAGGTCAAGCTTCACATTCCAAGCTCTCGGTGCTTGTCTTAAGCCGTACAATGCTTTAGTTAGCTTGTATACTTTTCCAAGGTTTCCTTGTTGAATGAAACCTTTAGGTTGTGTAACATAGACTTCTTCCTTCAGTTCTCCATGCAAGAATGCTGATTTTACATCTAAGTGGTGTACTTGCCATCCATGATATGCTGCTAGTGTTAATATTAACTGAACTGTCTCTATTCTAGCAACTGGTGCAAACACCTCATCGAAGTCTATTCCTTGTAACACCCCCAAAATTCGTACAGCGGAAGACTTAACAAGTTTTCGGGGTGCTACTACAATGGGTAGACATCACAAGTATAGATAACGAGATAGCATGTATTTGAATGCAAAAAGAAATCCATCATTTGGTTACAAGGTTTGCATTCATCAATCTAGTAGAGGAAAGCCCATAAATGAATAAAAGATGGGTCCTCATAGTCAAATCAGAGTTCTGTCGATCCTTCAGACACACCAATTGCCAAGCCTCCAAATGTAAGTAAGTCATGCTAACACCTTAGAAACCTGAGAAAGACATGCTAAAAATCAGCAATGCTGGTGAGTTTATAGGTTTAAGGTTAAAAGAATACGGGACCTGAAGAGTTTAGTGCTATGTGTAACTAGAGCAGGCATAGACATCACAATACAACCTCATCATAATCACAATCAATAGTTTATCATCTTAGGCAAGATGAATGGTCTTAGTGAGCGGGCCCCTCAACGGTCACTAGTCAGGCCACAGCAAGGAACCACCCATTACTGCCCCGAATCTAGGCCGCAGCAGAGTCTATTCCAAACTAGGGCCAAAACGCCCTAGCTCTAGGTCAACGTCTACTTCCGTCTATCCTAAAACTAGTCAACATAATAGCAAAACGAAGTAGTAGCAGGTCCAAGAAAATAGTTGCATGCTTTCTCCCCCAAGTTTAGAAAAAAATTAAAACAATTAAAATACGAGTAAAAGTGGGGCTATGAACTCACCTCAGGTCCAGCAAATAGCACAAATATCAATAGAAGCAAAGAAAGTATCGACTATCATGCAACGGTGACTACTGACTCGGCACTACCTAATAATATCAATACGCCTCAGTATAAATCTCAAATAAATATTTCCCAATCCCGAACGTATTCTATTTTACTTTTTGAAATAACTTTGGGAAATCATTTGTTAGGTTTTGGTATCGTATCGTCGTGTGTGTGAGTGTGCGTTAGAGACAAAGTCTCGACTCAAGTGAACTCACGCCAAATAAGTACCTCAATAAAGATCATAGATGCATAAATCACGAAATCACATAGCGGCATAAGCCTCAAGTAAACCAAGTAGTTCACATACGTACAAGTCAAGTAGCACATAAGAGCATATCATATCGATTAGGTCATGTAGTTCACCAATCATGTAACATCATACAAGTCAAGTTTCATGTCAAAAGCTAAGGTCAAAGGATATGACCTTAGGAATTGATAAGTTTCCGTACGAAGGGTCGGTCTCTTATCAAGTTGTCAACTTCATAAGTTTTAACCATTCTTCCATGCACTTATTGATTCCAAAGTTATATCACATATGATAGTCGTAGGATACATTTCTCATTAATATTATCATCTAATACTTTCATTGGATTCCCATTGGGCTTGTCGGTCCATTAAATCCAATGTTCGTACTACGGTGATCTATTAATGCTGAACCGATCCGAAACTTTCTAACGGTAGAGGTGTAACAATTACCCTAAGAATAAATTATTCAAGTTTCACGTACACTTGAATATTTAATAACTCGTTTCATGTAAACATTTGTTCTCAAAGAGTCCTGATGCTTTTATCTCAAAACCTTTCCCTTTTTAAAACCTTATTAACCCATTGGTTTCATATAGTTAACAATGTTTCCGATAAGTATTAATCTAACTTAATAGTTAATAGTTATCGTTAACGTTATTATCTATCGCCTCACTTATTTATTTATATAAGTGAACGTATATATGTATGTTGGCATACTAATATACCTTGACTCATATAGATATATAAGTTAGCCATTTCCATATTAGTTACTTTTAATATATAATGCATATATATATAACTTTATATTATATATATAGGTATTATATATATATTATATATAATATATATATATATATTATATAGTATACTAATATATATATATATATAGTATATATATATACACTAGACTTCTAAGCCCGCCCGATGGGCGGGCATGACTTGTAATCATAGTTTGGATGGTTTTACTTATAATTATAATTTTTATGGTGTCAGTTAATGGAAAATTATTTTTAAGGACGTCAATTTTATTTAATTTTTTTATGGTATTAGTTTACGTTTAAAAAAATTTAAGAACAGGTTTTCAAAAGTGCAGTTACGTTAAGTATCCGATGTTAGTTTTCTTATCTACAAATTGATAATGTAGAACAATAGGTTAATATTTTTTAAAAATTCTATATTTAAGTTGTACCCGTGAACCAACCCCCTACAACATAATAGGCACATGGAAAGAGTAATAGGCCAGACCAGCCAACAAAAATGAAACGCTCCCTTCGTGACCAGTCATCGATAATATAAAACAAAATTGTTTCGTCTTTAGTGTTCATGTAATATATGTAAAAAGCTTGATATAATCACATAAAAAAAATATATTGATGTTTTTTAATAGCCGTTGGAAAACTACATATATGATTGTGGAGAATAACACATAAAAGCAAACTTATAATCTATGAAGGAATTCTTTTGTAGACAACGTTGTTTGTGAAATTGATGTAGTTGTCATCTTTGTCACAACATACCACTTTTCGACCTTTCTTAATTTTTACCTATGAATGAATAGCTACATAATACATATAGTTGTTCATGTGAAAAAGTTGGCCGCTGCAAATATAGTGCCACCGTTGACAAAATTTGACATTGGCTTTCGTTTAAGCTCAAAAAGCATCTTCTTGTCAGATGGGTTTATTATCTTGCAAGGCATAGCGCAAAACGTAACCACGTTACCACCTGAATTGCTACCAGTATCTATATTGACGCATATACAATTAACAGATTATAGAATACTCCCTTAGCAAACACAAACCTGCGCGGTACATGTATGGAAGAAACATTGAATTTATGAAATGATAGACACAATTGTTACCTCCAACTGTTTGGGCCCTTCTGTATGCTCCAAACTGTTGAACAACGAAATCGTCACCACTCACCAGTGTCAATATTGACACCTATACAGATAACAAAATACGGAATGTAAAAAATCTCAGACTTATGAAATGTTAGACGCAATTGTAAAAAATAAAAAATAAAAAAAAAGAAAGAAAAAAGAAGAATTTAAGAAGAAGTGGCACCTTTAAGGTCCTTGGAAAGGTAGTTGCAATAGAGATGTTAAGGCTTCTGTTGAGAAAGAGCAAGGGAAACAGATACATGTTTAAAGCTTGGTTGTTTGATCCGTCACCCAACACAACTATATTCCCACATATCCTTGACATATTTTACTATAGTGAAAGAAGACGGGTAAAAAAATGGCTGGAAAAGTGTCCAATGAATAAATTAAGTAATGGTTCTATGAACATCGTAATATATTGGCCCCCTCAAATAAAATATGTATACTTACTGAAATAGTAGACAATAACTGTAACAATGCATTTAAACTTAATCTATCTTTTACACAGACCGCTTATGCATTCGACTCTAATTGCAGGCTCGAGCAGCAACATCACACTTGCCTACTTCACGTCATTTCTGAGATAAATTAGAGGACAACATAAGATATACTTCAAATTTCATTTGTAATGCAACAACATAAGATATACCATTTTTTGATATTTTGATTAAGAATGTGACATACTTTAAATGAAATAGAATACTACATCATTCTAAAACACAAATTTTGGCCAAGAAAATCAACTAAATTAATCTAATGAGATGCTTTTGACGTAAAAATAATGTAAAAAGTAAATGTATGGTTGTTAGTTACATAAATTGTACTCTTCAGAATGAGATTTTAACATAGATGTGAAATGTCAGTATGTCACTAAGAATATATAAAAAAACCTGCTGGGAACGTGATTTCTTCGTCATCACTGATCACTGATCCACATTTTCTCATTCGATCGATCGTTTTCGTTATTTATTACACATGCTTAATCTATAATTAAGCATCTACACACAATCTAAAGGATGGTCACATTACTGTACATGCACAGTTACCGAGAGAACCATAAGTGTTTTAATGTTAAACATGTCACCAAAATCCATGAAATAGTATTTCAGAAAGCATGCTCTAAGCAATAATAAGTCAGGTGAAGCCAAGAAGAGAGTTGAACTTACCCAAGCAAGAAGAAGAACCTTCTCAAGGACAGAATCGATAGCTGATTAATAATGTCACACGTGTTCCTGAAGAATTTAGTTTAGAAGCAAATATTATTACAAAATATAGGTTTAGCGTACCTGTGTGCCCACAGACGAAGGTACGAAGTTGTATTTGATATTGCTCCAACTACAAATTATATTATATGAATGAGTTTATAAAAAAATATTTCACTAAACTCGAATTCTTCCTCGTGATCATGAGAATCATGATTTGCCTCCACTTGCCAAGGACCAGATTCTACACCTAACTGCATGAAAAGCGGAACATAAAAAGCGGGACATATATAAATCAAAAGAACCAGGTTAGTCTTCCCTTCACGTTTGGAAAATCCAAATAAAGCTCTTGAAGTCTTGAAAGACAACCCATTAGCTGATAGATTTTAATATTATTATTACCTATATTTTCAAGGTTGCACAAAGGCAAAGGTAACACTTTGAGTTTCCATTTTATAGGTTCATAAAGTGAAGTTTATTTGATAAAATGTACATTTTCGTGTTCCCTGTTGCATAAGAAGATTAATAAGGGTAACATACACATAAGAACTTTTGATCGTAAAAAGGCTTTAACTGATTATTTAGGGGTGTTTGGAATTATTTTATGCCACATAAGTACGTATTAGCTTGGAGTTATGTCAAAGTACCATGTAGAAGATATTTTTTGCATTACTAATTTAGTATACAAATGCACTATGTCAAGGTTAATTTTGTCATTTGAGCTCCATTGTTTTGAGACTAACAGGAAAGTACCTGCACTAATAGAACTTGTGAACTCAATGAGGCTAAATACATGTGTGGTATTTGAAGCGTTAATGGTGTTAGGCTGCTATTTTTGCAGCGCCATTTATTTAAAACACATCTCAAAACGACCCATTAAGGGGCTGTTTGGACGTCTATTAATAAAGCTGATGTAAACCATCTCAAAGTGGTGTTTAGTTCTTGATTTTTCAAGCAACAATGAACCAAAGTGCAGCAACAAAACCATCTCAAAGTGCAACAACAAAAACCCTCTAAAAGTGGTGTTTGTATGCTGATTTTTGAACCAAAGAGCAGCAACAAAAACCATCTCAAAGTGGTGTTTGGATGCTGATTTTTCAACAAAAGTGCAGCAAGAAAAACCGTCTCAAAGTGGTGTATGGTTGCTGATTTTTGCAGCAGCAATGAACCAAAGTAAAAACAATCTAAAAGTGATGTCGTGAATTTTAATTTTTAGTTTTTGATTTAAAGATTCAGGCCTGGACTTCTTAGAGGAATATCCTGGCCATTAAGTGTTGCCACTGCATTTGAAGTTGTCCAAAATGGTATTCTACAATTAAAGGTAGATGAAGCCCCTTGTTGTACATAAATAAAAAGTCATTATAATCACGTCTAACTGTCATATTATTAATCTGTACACGAGTAATTATAAACTCCCTCCTTCACGTACTTAATTTTTGAAGAGATATTCGTGTTAACGATGTCAAGGAATATGACTAAAAAGCGCTCTAACACCTAATGAGATACCTGAGTATTGCAAAAGGGTACACTACACATACACAATAAGATCCATCGTGACCACAGTTTCTTTTACCCAGTTCAGGTACCGCACTAATATCTCTAAGGTCACGAGATACAAAATTCCCTATACATAAGATGAAGCTTCTAAAATCAAATAGGCGAGGGTTTGAGTATTATTGCGATAGCATGTTGTGATGGTCGTGGCTTGGGACAGAATCTAGTGGCTGGCTAAAGTGACCACAATACCCTTACTATGTCACTGAAGCTGCATTTATAAGTGGTGCAATATATATTATTTAAGAAACATTCCAAGTTATTTAAGTAGTAGATAGATTATAGTGACTGGCAATTATAGGAAACTAAAAGGTTACAATCTTACTGCTTAAACATATATAAAAGAACACGTCACCTATATAACCAGATAAAAGGACTAATTCATCCCTCATTAAGTTATTGAGCAGAGTGGTTCACCAATTCAAAGACCTGACTCAGTAAAAATGCAACATCACAACTCGACTATAATATTACGTTTTAAACTGATCATTAGCTTCACAAACATTGTCATGATATCATTTTGTCAACTAAACACAAAACTGGTTCTCCTTTTATGACTTCCTCATATTAGTCACTACCCAAAGGACATATTGGTCATTAGAAAATGCAGATATGATGTCTGAAAGCTACTTCAAATAATGCTATTGTAATTTGTGCTTCTTTTGAAAGAAACGTGTCAAGTACCATAGTTATTTCAAGACAATGTAGCAAACATATTAAATATAAGATGTGAATTCCAATTATCGTTTCTAAAACTTCTGCATACCTTCTAATGATTCATGAAGCCTAAATGATGATACATAATACCTTCTTCCACGTCCACCAGAAGCCTCTTGCCCAATATCTAACAACATCAGCTTCTTTTGCGTTATGGCTAAACCTTTAAACAAACATCAACTGGTACCTGTCCAATTGAGAAATAAGAACAATCCACTTTTACTGGTCCTCAAGTGAGCTCACTTTTAAGTCGATGAACCCAATCCATATATACATATTTATCACGATGAACTGAGGTGATAGATTACATGTTATCACGTAACCATAATGAAAAAGGAAGGCTTTTATAATTAATCAATTTATATCTGTATAAACTAAGAAAAGCCTCCTAATTAATTTTTATATAATGTTGACACTTACGTAGTGATCTTCATATGAAAAATCCCATAAATCATTTTGCATAGCTGCTCCATTATTCGTTCCTCTTTACCAAAAATCTTGTTGACTCCTAATTAAGTTTGACTATTAAAAATAAGATTTTGAGACTAAATACCTTCCTCCACGTCCACCAGAAGCCTCTTATACCCACTATCTAACAACATCAGAATCTTTTGCGTTATGACTAAACCTTTAAACAGACATCAACCCGTACCTGCCTAACAGATGAGAATGAATGATATTAGTGAATTAAAAAGAAAGTATGTGATATAAGCAGAAAAATGGCATATTGTATAAATAATTAAAAGATATATACCTAGTTCAACATGGTCTGGTAATATTTGAAGAAGGTTGTAGATCACGTCTTACACCATGAAGCCATGTAAACTTGGAATGAATATGTAGGTCATTACCAAGGTCATTTGAGTTAAAGCTTTGGTTGAAACCTGCACCAAGAAAACAAAAATACCATTTTCCTTCTATTAAGGAAAGCTATATCACCTGCTCAAAATTTCCCTGAGTTCCATGTTGTACACATTGTCATCCTTGGGTGGGTGAAAGCTATTGACTATTATAACAGGAACAAAATGCAGCATTTTCGGTGGATTAATAGGCCCTTCAGATCAATCAATGGCTTTTCTTGAGCCATCTTCATGCCAAACATCATCAGTTTCTTGCGCACTTTATCCAGCTGCAACTGAAGTTTCATGCATGCGGCCAATCATTACCTGAGTTTTCTTGCTAATTCCGTCCAAATAAACAGATTCAACCCTTGTTGTAATATTGAATATGCATGTTTTACAAAGATAAGATATTCATGTCGATTAAAAAAATATATATGCAATCAAAAGAACAACTCTTTTTACCTTTTTTGCCCAATTCAGAATGAACAATAAAGAAAGTACACATGACAGATATAAATTATTCAACAAAATTAGGCTACCATGCATCGTTCTTAGGAAGCTCCAAACCTATGGTTGCATGAGAAGTAACTACCATATCAGATGCTTTTGGTTACGTAATTGGGGAGTAGTCGATCTAACATCTCAAGCTTCCCACAAAACCTTATAATATTAGGAAGACAATGGTTGGACATGTAATGGTGAACCTAAAAAAAACGAAACATAATGACATCTGTAATCCTCAAAAAATAGGCCTCAAGATTCAAGGTTTTCATTCAAGGTTCGAGAAAGCAGATATAAGAATTATGGTCCCCAGAATCACAAAAGCAACACAAACTCATGACAAAGAAAGACACTATGAAAGTATTATTTCATTGCAGCTTATATAATATTTGAAACTTGTCAAACAATGTATTTTGCATATTATGTCACAAATTCAATAAGAGAAAACATTGTAGTACTGCTGTAATAGTATAATCATCATATCAAAGTTGTGTGCATTATTTGAAAACTGCAATAGTAGATAGCCTTAGTTATCCGTTTCTGTGGTGACCATTTGGTTGTCGCACTCGGCTTTTAAAGCAAGTCTTGCTTCAACCACCTGCACATATGTACAGAATCACATAACAACCAAATTAGACAAATTATTTTGATTACATGATATTAAGCTACACATAAATAATTATTTTAATTACAAAACATTTACTTGACACTCACCGTATCATCTTTGTTGGCATTCGAGTTACTTATTATAGACAACTTTTTATTGTATGAATGGTTTGTTAACAATCAATAAAAAGACAGATATATAATTGTTCTTATATGAAGCAAGAGTTACCTGTTGGTATGTCGATATTGCATTAGCAGTTGGAACACGAGTTAAAATCGAGATGGATATTGTGGGGGAAAAAAGGATATTAGGGTTTTGAGAAAAATATATTATGAATGACCTATGATTTTTTTTACGTGGGTTTATATGTTTGAATAAGGTTACCTTATTTATCTTAGGTTTATAGATTTGTACATGCAAGATATCACTCAAAACATGAGTTTGTCTAGTGGTTATCATGTTTCTTAATATTTATAGCACCTAGGTTCGATCCTTGTAAATGACATAAATTTTTAAAATTTTCAGAGTTTTAGTCATTAAATACGAATTTTAATTAAAAAAATACAAAATAAATTATAAAAATTGCTTACATGGACATAATGTGATGACATGGATGCTAATGAATTACTGGGCAATGACTCTGCAATGAGGTGTCATTATCTACGTGTAACGCCTCCTGTTATATATAATATAGAGATATATATATACACTTGCGTATTTATATACATTTGACTTATATATATGTATAAGTGAGCTTTTTTTATCAAATCAAGGTTTACGAGTTATCGCATATTCAAGTCCACGTGTCCGAGTCATGACTTCCCGGTCCACATAATCAAGCAAGGTCCAAATGCTCAATGTTACGGCGTTGTCGAAGTCAACCGTTGACTAAAAAGTCAAGATAACTTCAGCGTCGCGCAAAATTCACAAGTATTACCATATTATGTCAAAAGAAACATATAACGAGTCTCATCTCTTAACCAAGTCAAAAAAATCTAAAACCGTTATCCAAACTCCAATCTCTTGTGGCCGACTACGGCTCACATCTAACTTAATTCCGTCACTAATATCATCACAACAATACCATTACCACTTCGACCAAATACCTTTATCTTCCACAACAAGTTGTAACAACAATAATCAATAACCATTAACAATCTCATGGCTGAGACCCTAGTGGTCTCTGCTGGTTCTACGGCAGCCCACAACACGGAAACAACAACAACATCAAACACAAATACCAAAACCAAAGTTTCTACTCCTAATCCAAGCTCTAGCCTAATATCCATTCGGTACCAAAATAATCCAAATCCTAAACAAATCAAATGACAGTAACCAGAACATGAACCTCAGCAATAACGTGAGCTTAACCAATAAATCTGAACCTGAACTCCAGAAATAACAAACGACAGGAACAGCAATAACAAGGATCACCACACAACTTTTAAACAACAACAGGAACACGAAAACAATAGCAACATCAGGGATACCGTAAGCTAAGCTCACGAGTTGCTCGACTCAACACACGAGACACGACGCAAATCGGATACCGAACTTATTTATGTCACGTTTTTATTAATAAAATCATTTTCCCAAATGTTTTCAACAAGAATAAACCAAAACCCATTAAAATTATCCGTGTTTCACGGAGTTTTTACTCACATCGAGGCACACACGAGTGTATTCTCGATGCTACTCACCTTCTTGACCTCGAGAATACACGGATTTATCACGAAGAACAAGGATGGTGGTGATTTGAGATGGCGATGGTGTTGATACGTGATGTTAACCAAGGTTTTGTGGCACGTGGCTTGTATGGGCGNTGAGGGTGGTGGCGCGGCGGTGAGGCGGCGCCGGTGATAGCAGGTGGCGGCTACAAAGAGGGAGGAGAGAGGAGGGATGAAGATGAAATGATATAGAAGGGTTAGGGTTTAGGTTTTATTTAAGCTTAGTTTAAGTAAATTGCAAATAGGTCCTTGTGTGTTCATTGTTTAGCAAAGAGGGGTCGGGTGCAAGGACTCATGTTGAAATCTTTATACTCTCTCCCGAACTCGTTAGTTTATATCAATGAAAAATATTAATTGCCACCGACATCGTTTTTAAACCCCATCGTTAGCTTTAGAAATGTTTTTCAGTAAAATTTGATAGCAACACGTCTAAAGATAAAATGTAACCGTTTCTCATTAATTCCCGACTCTCACTTCCCGAGCCCATATTTGTTATCAAAAATCCTCAACACGCGTTTATATGTACGCCGTCATTTTCAAATAGATTTTCCCATAAAACAAGACCATAAAAACGTCTATATTTAATTCGCGCAATAAAACTTTAACATTTTTCGTATTATTAGGTTCCTAGTGCGAGAGTCGAAGTAGTGCCTAACTTAACGCCATAGAAATGGTCTAACGACAAATCTTCCACACAAATAATCAAGATACACATCACATTCCACATAATCAATCTCCACTTCTCGTAATTTCTGAAAAACCGTTTCAATAATATTAACGATTCATTTTATTTATAATACGAAATTTTAAATCCGGTTCTCAATTTTACTAGTTGTCACAGTACATAACCTTTTGCTACTAATCTTGCTTTATACTTAATGATCTTTCCTTGTGCATCTCTCTTGGTTTTATAAACCCATTTGAGTCCTATTGCCTTCTGATTTGTAGGCAATGTGGTAAGAGTCAATGTGTTATTTTTGTTGATTGAATCCAATTCAATCTTCATGGCCTCAATCCACTTCTCATCTTTTGATGCTTCCTTATAATTACAGGGTTCTTCTTCTGTGAAGAATAAGCTTGGTGCTTCTACTTTTTGTGCAGTTTCATAGATTTCTGTTAAAAACTTTTAAACCTCGTATTGGACTATGATCATATATCTATTCTGAGCTTCCTAATGAGCTATAAGTAGCTTCTACTTCATCTTCAGAGTTAGGGTCGTAATTGTATGTTGGTGGTGTGATTGGTGAGTCTAGATCTTGTATTTGATTCGGTATTGGATCCGGTATTGGATACGAGTTATCATTGTTTTCTATGTTGACTTGTGTTGGATTTTCATTGTCAACTTCGTCTACCACAAAACTAGCCCAAAATGTTTCTTGTGTACTTGTACCCTTTTCACTTTTATCCCAATCCCACGGTTTTGTTTCCATAAACTTTATGTCCCTACTAACATGTTTCTTCTTTCCTATAGGATCATATAGCCTACACGCTTTTGATCCTTCCTCTACTCCTAAATAAACCATTGGTATGCTTCTGTCATCCAACTTCTTCAAGTGAGGGATCGTTATCTTAGCATAAGCTGTGCATCCGAATATTCTTAGGTTTTCTAGATTCGGTTTTCTGTTGTAGAGTGCTTCATATGGTGTTTTATCTTCTAGTGCTCTTGTAGGTACCCTATTCAGTATATAAATGGCGTGTTTGACTGCTTCCGCCCAAAAAGTTAAGGGTAACTTCATTGCTTTCATCATACTCCTAGTAGTTGATAACACCGTCCTATTCTTTCTTTCAACTACTCCATTCTATTGCGGTGAGTATGGTGCTATTAACTGTCTTGCTATTCCATTCTCCTTACAGTATTTAGTGAATTCATTTGATGTAAATTCACCTCCTCTATCTGTTCTTAGTATTCTTAACTTCAATTTTAACTCCATTTCAATCTTCTGCCTAAATTCCTTAAATGTGTTGAATGCCTGGTCTTTCGATGTTAGAAAGTAGGCCCACATGAAACGTGTACAGTCATCTACTAATAAGAAGATGAGCTTCTTTCCAGAATGTGTGGCTGGACTTATGGGACCACAAAGATCTCCATATACTAAGCCCAATGGGTTCTTGGATCTGAATTAGCTTGATTTGGAAATGGTGTTCTATTGTGATTTCCTAATAAACATGCATCACATATTTGTCTTGCATGTTTTATTCTAGGTATTCCTTCAACTAGACCCTTTCTTGTCATCTTGTTTATGTCGTCAAAGTTTAGATAACCTAATCTAGCTTGCCATAACCATGCTTAGTTATCCACATTTTCTAAGAGACATACAGGTGCTTCTATCTGTAGTCTAATACTGTAAAGTCGGTTCTTAGATCTTTCTACCTTCATCAACAACTTCTTATTCTTATCATACAAAGTCAATTTGTTTCCATCCATGATGATCTTACAACCTATCTCCGTAAGTTGTCCTAGACTAAGTATGTTGCTCTTGAGGTTTGGAATATAGTAAACATCTGAAACTATCTTTTCTTCCCTAGTAATCTAGAACATCTACCCTTTATCTCTACGTACGATCTATCACCAAAACGAACGCGTCTAGTGATGCTTTCGTCTATATCCTTAAAATGACTCTTAGTTCCCGTCATACGGTTACTTGCACCATTATCTAAATACCATATGCTAGCATCTGTTTTAGCATACTTTCCGGGTTGTATTTGTCCTTCATTCAACAAAACTTCTTCGTGTTCAGTTTCGTGTGTAGTCATTAGTAGTGATGGTTCATCGTCTTCTAAGATAAGGTTTGATTGTTCCTGAGTTGTTGGTGGGTTTCTACAGTCTCTCTTAAAATGTCCATATTTCCCGCAATTGAATCATTTTCCCTTCTTTTTATTCCACCACCTTTATTCTTATTCGACTTATCATTGTGAGTTGAATTTTCTCCATTCGAGTTATCTCTGTTTCCTCTATTTTGCCAGTTTCCTCGTGAGTAGTTTGATTTACCGCTATATTTGTTAAATCGTTTCTTATGTCTAGAGTGTTCGCCTTATGCGAATAATAAATTGTCCTGGCTTTCTACTTGTCCTCCCTTTCGGAGTTTTATTCTTTCCTCGAATGCCTTAAGTTTTCCAGTGATTTCATCTAAGGTAATATCATTTAGATCACATGTCTGTTCTATGGATGCTACTATCTGAATGAACCTATCCGGTGTGGAGTCTAATAGTTTTCGTACTAAAAGTGATTCATTCATGGTTTTTCCTAATTCTTTAGCCTTCGTGGCGTAACCATTTAGTTTGTTCGTAAATGCATCCACTGTTTCATCTTCCTTTATTTGAAGATTATGAAATCCAATCATCAGTTATTGTAATCATGCTTGTTGCACCTTTTCTTCTCCAACGTGTCTCCTTTTTAATGATTCCCATAATTCTTCTGCCGTCTTACAACTTGCTATTTGTAAAATCACATCTTCGGTCAACACTTGATATAGGAGGGCAGCGGTTGCCTTATCCTTCTTATCATCTACTTGTGTGTTTTCCTTAGGTTCTATTGTTTCCCATAAACCATGTGCTTCTAGTATAACCTTAATTTGTATTGCCCAAACCGTGTAGTTTGTGGTTTTCAACTTGGGGCATTGGTATTGTGCAATAGGTGTTACGGGTTTCACTACAGTGTTGGTGTTATTCGCATCGTCATCGAGCATCTTAAATGTGTTTACAATCTTCACTTTCTAATTCGTATGGGAATTCTAACCAGTATGGTATATCTTATTACTACGGGAATAGAAAATAGTTATCCGGGAATCCTAATAATACGGGATGAATATATAGTTCTCAGGATTTCCTAATAGTATGAAATAAATGCATATACTATCTAAAGTATAATGAAATCCACAAAATTGAATTTGTGACCTTGTTGTTGTGTCAAAACACAATCGTATTCCCACTTGTGTGTCGGTAATTGAGTTTTACCAACCACGTCCTTTTTCTTTCCACGTTACTTCTCCAAATCAATTTCGGTTGTATATGTTGTTCTTGAATACCAACCAAACATTTTCCTTCTAATACCACACTTCACGTTGTTCCTTTCTTTGTCGACTTGGTTTCTAATTCGTGCCCTAGACCTTCCTTTCTTCTTTTTGTCTCGGCTTTTTATCTCCAAAACACCCAACGTGTTGTTTTGGCCACAATCAAATTTAGTATTTGTTGTTGTTTCGTTCCAAGTCCTTCACCAATACCTCTCGGTATTTCTTTTACCAAAGCAAATCAGTTTTGCTTTCCCCCTTTTTTAATACCCTTCGGTATCAAAGTTCCACGACTAAACAATGAGTTTTGTTTGTCGTTCACTGCTGTTGCTTGTTTCCTTATCCAACGTTGTACCACAATACCCTTTTGCTTTCTTCTAAATCCACACCGTATTTCTCAACAACCCTCCAATACCCGTCCGTATTCTTCTATAACGAGTGATCAGCCCGTCCATTTCTTGTTATTTGTTGTTGTTCTTGTATTGCTAAACGTTCCAAACAATCCTTGATTGTTTTATTCTCGGTATACCCTAATAAACTGCACAAGCAACGCTTTTCCTTCTTAGTGTATCTCGTTAATATACACAAGGTTTCTTGACGTCTTCCTTTTCCTTCTTGTTGCGTTGTAAAGCAACGAGTTTCTTTCTCTTTTCTTTGTTGTCGTGTGCAAGACACCAACAAACTATCAAACAATTGTTTCCTTCCTTTCTGGTTTTGTTGTCGCGTACAAATATTACAACAAAACAGGCCACCACTTCGTTTGGTGTCCTTCCGTTTGCAAATTCGACACAAGATAAGTTGAATACGACTTTCTTGTGCCCCTAAGTTATCTAGACAGCGTATCTCTTGTTTATACGTCGCGTATTTGTGTTTCTGAACCAAGGGTTCAGCGTAGTTTCTGGTTTTTTTTGGTTTTTCTTCGTCTCGTTCAAGGTTTCTGGTTTGTTTGTTGTAACGAGGGTAAGGTTTAAACAAGGCTCTTGATGCCAAATGTTGTCCCAATGTGCGTATGTGTGTGTGAGTCGAAACAGATTTGCAAACAATTATAAACTAGATAACTTTATTTATTTCGTCTGACTATTGTAACGATACAAGTTCATAAGTATATATAAGACACGAATGGGTGTGACCCAAACTTTGTGATTCGAATAGGTGTGTTCCCAAGTGACACAACCTTTCACCAATTTTACAGAAATTAACTAATAAAACTAACTTAACTAACTTAACCGAATAGCGGTTATAAAGTTTCTATCGAACACTTTTGGTCCTTCACATTTCCTGGACAAGTAACATCGAGATTAAAACTTGGTTCACATTCTAGACATTGCCCTTAGGGTTATGATTAGCAACATCGTACACAACAAAACCGTCAGTTTTATAAGAAACTTAGGCGATGTTGGTTGGAGACTTGGAGGATTTGTGTTTGTTTTAAGGGCATTGGTTGGAGGCATGGGTCCGGTACCATAAATTTAGGCATCCTCCATACTCACCTAAAGGGTTGGGTATAGAAACAAATACCCGTGTCTACTCCCCTCTCTTTTTGAACCCACACTTATGAGTCCTTGCTGCAAATCAAAGTATCAAACATCTCCTAACTTTATTTAACTACTTTATGGTTGGTTTTCTGACCGTGAACAACCAAAAAATGACTATTTATAGATAGCTAATCAGTAACCACCAACCATGTAATATATTTGTTTTATTGATGCGATTAAATGTAAAAGATTAATAGTTTCCTGTAAGTTGAGACCAGTAGTCATCTGACAATACAGATTTACAGATTTATTCAATAGTGCTCACACTTTGAGAGACATAATCAATGATTAAATAATCAGTTGTTAATTCAAATGGGGTGCTCATGTAACGTTTATATTGCTAATCAAGTGACCTAACTAATTAAACAATGGGGCCACATTTGACCCCCTCGGCTGCTGCCAAGTTGCTGTAACGTTTAATGAAATGCTCTGCTTCAAAGGGTATTAGTTATTAATATTTGGAAAGTGTTGGCATCGAATTTAATCAAGAATCATAAGTCCTTGAAAGTAGAAGGACCAATAGTGTAGGATAGAAACTTGTTAACTGTAATCTCTGTTACCTTAATACCAAATGGCGGTTACTTGATGGAAGTAACAACCATAACAGAAATATAATCCCAGGGTTGTGGCCACTTTCCTGTATATTGTCACATAACAGAATTCTCTCAATAAAAAAGAAACACCATAACTTGTGAGATTAATCCCTCCATCGGATCGGTGACATTACTACCGGAATCGACTAACCCTAACGTGATGGCTTCATCATCTAATCATAATCATCAGTCGCTTCTATCATCAAGTAAGTTTACTTTCATGTTCTTGATATATGATTACATGAGATTGATCCTTTATGTGTTTAATTAATTCAACACAGTAGTCATCTGACAATACAGATTTACAGATTTATTCAATAGTGCTCACACTTTGAGAGACGTAATCAATGATTAAATAATCAGTTGTTAATTCAAATGGGGTGCTCATGTAACGTTTATATTGCTAATCAAGTGACCTAACTAATTAAACAATGGGGCCACATTTGACCCCCTCGGCTGCTGCCAATTTGCTATAACGTTTAATGAAATGCTCTGCTTCAAAGGGTATTAGTTATTAATATTTGGAAAGTGTTGGCATCGAATTTAATCAAGAATCATAAGTCCTTGAAAGTAGAAGGACCAATAGTGTAGGATAGAAACTTGTTAACTGTAATCTCTGTAAATCAGGAAGAGATGTGTCGCTTGGAACATATCTCTTAGGAAAAGTCACATCGGTTCCATGTACCGATTGACATACTATATATACATATCAAATGTAAACGTTTTAGAGTGTGGAATAATAAATAAAGTGTGTTTTTCTGTAAACTTTCCCACCCTCTGTTCTCATATCGAGTCACTGCACATTCCATGTGCATACTCTTATCAATATATTGTTCATCCAAGTAGCATGATTCGCGAAACAAGGAACTCAATATGGCATCAGAGACCATGGTTTAAAGATCCTGGAAGAAGAAAAACTAAGAAACCTGTGGAAAAATGTTTGCGAGATCAATTGCAGTCAAGGAAGTGATCGCGGAAAAGGAAACAAGCAACAGCGGCAACGACAAACAAATTCATTTGTTTAGACGTTGGGGACTTAATACCGTAGGGTATTAAGAAGGAAAAGAAGAAAAGCAATTAAATTGCTTTCGGTAAAACAAATACCGAAAGGTATTTTGGCGAGGGACTTGGAATAGAAAAACAACGACAACCATTGAAGTTGATCGTGGCCAAAAAACACTAAGGGTGGATTTGGAGAAGGAGCCGAGACATCATGGACGGAACTATTAAGGGGCCGGGGAGGGCCCCGGCCCCCCCAAACTTTGCGGCACCTAGTGTAAAAATTATAGGTTTTAGGGGTAATTTAGTTGTGGTTACAAACAAATCTCCGATTCGGCCCCCTCAAAATAAATTCGGCCCCTCCAAAAAAAATGTTCAAGTTCCGTCTATGCGAGACATAACAAGGGTCTAGGGCAAGCCGAGACAAAAGGATCTAGGGCACGCATATGGTAACCAAGTCGGACGCAGAACGACAAACAAAACTCTCATTTGTTTAGACGTTGGATTAATACTGTGGGGTATTAGTGAAGAAAGAAGGAAAGCAAAACGACTTGCTTTGGTAGACCAGAAGTTACAAGGCGATCAGGATAATAATAAAAGAAGGAACGAGACTGCAAGTAGGATGAACAAAGGAACAGAGTGAAAAGTATGAAGAATATGATTTCTTGATTAGGGGAGTGAATGTTGGCATCGAATTTAATCAAGAATCATAAGTCCTTGAAAGTAGAAGGACCAATAGTGTAGGATAGAAACTTGTTAACTGTAATCTCTGTAAATCAGGAAGAGATGTGTCGCTTGGAACATATCTCTTAGGAAAAGTCACATCGGTTCCATGTACCGATTGACATAGTATATATACATATCAAATGTAAACGTTTTAGAGTGTGGAATAATAAATAAAGTGTGTTTTTCTGTAAACTTTCCCACCCTCTGTTCTCATATCAAGTCACTGCACATTCCATGTGCATACTCTTATCAATATATTGTTCATCCAAGTATCATGATTCGCGAAACAAGGAAAACTCAATAGAAAGAAGGTTTCATTTAGGTCTGGATGTCGACTAGATAATGTTGTACCTTGTTCATAGAGTTATACGGTGGTTAAGTGCATTGAACGACTATTGCTTATTGATTTGTAAGATATTAAAAATTCAACCATGAGGTTTAGTTTTTGATATGTCTTAATATATTATTATAAGATGATGTAATTATGGTGTTATTCCCATGACTTTGAACTCGTCAAATGAGATTGTCGAAATTTGTAAATATATGCAGAGGTGAGTCAAATGTCAAGCTGCTTAACATCAGATACTCGCATATATGCTGATAAAGCAAGAGACCTAAACCGCCAGGTTGGTTTGTTTTTATCTTAGATCAATACATTGTAAAGAATATATTTGATAAAAGTTTTGTAGAATATAAGTATGTCTGTGACTGTTGCAGGCTTTGATCAAGAAGTGGGCTCCGGTTGCAATTGTGCTCGGAGTTGTTTTTCTGTTGCTCTGGGCAGAAACAAGATATGGTGATCAAGGCTTCATTTGTTTAACATGTGGAAATATTTTCCCATTTCATTGAGTTATTACAGTTACAGGGTCTAAGTTAATTCTATTCGCACCACCCGCACTTCAGTTGAATTCTATAAATTTGCATCGTGAATTGGAGAATTTTGTTTGTGTTTAATATTTAGACAAGTTCAATCCACCAAGAAGCATTCACTATATTTACAAAACCTCACATTTGTGTTGGTCTAGTTTTTATCTATGTAATGCTGATTAATACGCTTTCCAAAATGTCCCCAGCTGCATGTTTATTCGTACAATGAGATTCACCTACCTGCTACCTTTTTATATATTTTTAGGGATAATTTCGTAATATAGCACCTTGTTGCAGGCTCCATGTATATTACAAACCTTAGTCTTAGGAAAGCAGAAAATAGTTTTTGGACTATTATTCGGAAACAAGGGAAGTGGAACATTTTCTCAAGTGAAATGTCGAGTTTGATACGATAAATTGTATAACCAATATGCCAAATGTGAAAAGATAGGTCGATAAATTATGACATTGACCTTTTTCTTTACATATAGCTTTGAAAAACATTACAATATCGATGAGAATACAAAATTTAAGAATCTCGTCACAAAAATTAGAAGGCACGTTTGCGTCCTGGACATAGACGACGATGATTCCAGCGATACTCAATAACACCTGAGCGAGTTGAAAGGTAGGATGTAAATAGTCATATCCTTTATCGTGGATAGAGGGACTAAACTAAAAAAGATATCACCGAGTGTCTAGAACCACTTATTATTAGGTTTCACTTAATTTATTTGCATGTTCATATGTTTGAATCATTTGTGTTTGAATAGCTCATCTAGTTCTTGATTATCGGTCTCATGTATGTACTCTTGTTGAGAGTTTGGTTTCACCTTATGCTCCCTTGATACGGATCAGATTGAGGAGTTCGCGTGTAAGTTCATGGATTAGCGGGAGCGGGCCAAATTAGTGAAAAGCCATAACCGAAGATCTGGCTACAGTTATGAGCCTGTTTAGTTTTCAGTTATATTTTGTTTACGTTTTTAACACTAGTATTCTGCAGCAATTTCCTTTTTATTCAGTAAGTGCATTGTTACATGGACATCTTCTTAAATTTCTGTTATGATTATAAATATGACCATCTCTTGCTGTCCACTTTGTATAAACATTGGTATAGTCCTAGACAGCCGACTTTGACCGAGTTCTATATAAACCAAAAAGATTCATTTTGGTTGTTAGCTCATCGTTGCATCGTTGTTCTACTGACTTATTTTAAATAACCGAAGATAGAACATCAAATGCAATATCTGATCTTCCAAATGTTGTCCTAATGACATACTTTCAAGATTACATCAAAAAAGTGTTTTAATGTCATCTGCATGTTGTATTCAAATTGCGTCATCATCGACCCCTTAATGACTACCAAGTGTCGGTAACACTAAAAAAAGCGTTAATTCCCAAAAAGGGACTTTTTCTTGATCCAATTCCAGAAAAGGTACAAATCCAACTAGTTTTCCTAATTTGGTCATGTGCTAATGTGCGAACGTGCGATCCCATTAGTTTTGTGACACGTGTCCAGACAAAGAGAACTATACCAATCATTTGCAGGCCCACCCACTATGACTTGTACCCCACGTGTCTATAAACAAATGTGCGATTTGAAATGTGCTAATATGCGAATTTCGGCCACCCCATGTGACGAGATTTCTTGAAAAAGAAAACAAATCTACTTAAAGATATCTTTTGTACTTTCGATAAGTACAAGTTGTATTAAAAAAAGACTAAAAAACACATTGACTTTTAGAGTTTACTAGTAGGAGCAAAGCTTATGCTACTTCTTGGTTGCTCCGTTTTCTTTTCCTCACAAGCCTTTCTAGTTTTTTATAATGCATATATGAAATGCATTAGGAGATTGCTATAATGACTCGATGCTTATGATTGTTGAAGATTATCAACTAAGATCTTGTTTTCTCTTACTTTTGTTTATTTATCATATTTTGAAATAGCCTTATTCTGCTTCTTTTTTTAACAACACAAAAGGTTCATCATTTCTCATCCTCTATATATGCAACTCAAATCTGGCCTGTCATGACATTTCTGATTGTTACAGTGGTAGTCAATATAGATGGGTAAAAATGCTAAAGTGTCTTAAGGAATATAGGAAACGATGATGTGGTTCGTGTTTAGTTGCAGTTGTTATTTGCCCTTTTGTTCTTAAAAGGGATTTTTGTAAGGTTGTTGAGCCTTTGTAGCTGCAGGTCTGCTTCTTGCAGTCTTGTGATGGTGCCATATTTGAGTGTGTGTGTGGATTTGAAAGTTTTTAAGTGATAAAAAGTGATAAAAGATTGAAAAAATTGATATACATCTGAAAATTATTTACAAATAATAAAAAAAAATAATCAAATAAAAAAGATATGAAGTACCTAATAAACATTTTGCTTATTTCCAATGGTACTTTTTTTTTTTCACTTTTCGCACATTCGCCGGAAATCGCACATTCTCCGTTCGCACATCTGCGTGGGTGGGGGTGTACGATGGTCAGGTGAGTGGGTTTGCAAATGATTGGTATAGTCCTCTTTATCTGGGACACGTGTCAAGAAACTAATGGGATCGCACGTTCGCACATTAGCACATGACCAAATTGGGAAAACTAGTTGGATTTGTACCTTTTTGAGAATTTGATAAAAAAAAAGTCCCTTTTTGGGAATTAACATCTAAAAAAATATGCTTCTACTATTGCATGAATCATCTGAAAATACAGCCAGTTATAATTCTATCTAAACTAGAGTAACATATATGAATAAACATATAAAAAATTAAACCAGAGAAAATTTAGATAATAAGCATCCTATGATTAATTGACTATAACATCAAAACTTATACAAGCATCCAAAAAGTTACTGATCGAAAAGCATATTATAGATAATTTTTAACAGAAGCTTGAAGTTGAAGTTCCGAAACTACTTCATCAAACTTTGTATGAATTCTTCATCAATCCAGTCCTTTGATCTAGCACCTTCTTGGTTATTAGCACTCACCGAAGGGAGGCTAGCACCAGAACTAACCGATGGGAGCCCTGACACACTTGGATTACTCACTGCCATCCTTGGTGGTGGACCCATATCATTCATTTGCCCAAAAGGAGCCCGACCACGTGGGGCCCGACCACGTGAGCCCCATCCACGTGAGCCCCGCCCACGTGCCCCCGAGCCTGAGCCCGAAGGTACTTGTAGATTATCACTTTGTGATCCACCAGCATTACTTGATTGCCTGCAAGAAGTTAGACCTAAGACAACGTGTCTCCTTTGTGCAATACTTGGTTTTACATCCATGTTAGAAGCAGCGTTGATGGTTGTAACGCTGCTTGGACCCGGGTTTGGATTACAAATACTTAATGGTGACACACCCCTAGGTCCTGAACGAGGAGCACCTCTCCTAGCAATGGCAGCGCTTAAAATAGGGATCGTTAGAGGGGGTTTTGATCCCAGGGTTGCTGCCATTTGGGTTGGGTGCATTGAACTGTTGGTACCAGAAGATGAAGATCGTGAGCCACCAACTGCAGGCACGGAATTCACAACTGATGTCTCTCGGTGTGTACTACCAATTGCAGGCGCCGGAGCATCATTATCTGAACCCGAACTCATCATGCCATGTTGTTGATTTTGCATGTGTGATGCTGCTTTCTGTTGTTGCTGATAACTAGCAAAAGCCAATGGATTTGACTGATTATTATCTTCAATGGCCATAGGGGGACAATTACCATCTTGAAGTCCTCTCTTACTCTCAAAAGCATCCATAATTGACTGTATGCCATCATCATCTAAACTCAAACTCACAGTGCCTTGTGCAGAAGAACCTCCTGGCACATTAGCGGCAGTTTGTGATGCATTATATTGCATGTTTGAAGCTGCTGTCTGTTGTTGTTGATTGCCAACAATAGCCAACGGATTTGACTGATTATCATCTTCATTTCTGCTCTTACAGGGTATCAGTTGGTGTTGATTAAACACCTCAGCCAACGGGTTTGACCAATTTCTATTATCCATATTCGCCAAAGAGGACGAGAGACCATCTTGGTTTCCCTTATTGCCATCAAAAGGAATAATCGAGCTTATACCACCATTGTTTGCCAGCTGTTGTTGTTGATTGCCAAGATAAACCAATGAATTTGACCGACTCCTGCTATCAAAAGCAGACACGTGAGACCTTATACCATGATTTGCTGAAGGCAAACTCATGGAACGCATAGAGGAAGCTCTCAATGCATTAAAGGCAGTCCCTGGAGTATTATCGAGAATTTCCAGTGTCATCTGTTGGTGATTACCAATTAAAGCCAGTGGATCTGACCAATTTCTGTTATTTGAATTGGCCATAGAGGATGACTGGTGATCTTGGTAGAAGAAGCTCGAACTCTGCATGGCCTCTGTAGAAGAAGCTCCTGGTGCACTACTTGAAGCCCCTAATGCATTATGTGATGCTATCTTTTGCTGTTGATTACCAACAAAAGACAGCGGATTTGACCGATTTCTGTAATCTGAATTGGCCATAGAGAATGACTGACTGTCTTGGCTCCCACCTTCAAAAGCAGACACAATCGAGTTTATGCCATCATTGCCTGAACTCAAATTCACAATGGATCGTGTAGAAGAAACTCCGGGTGCATTAAATGCAGTCCATGGAAACGTTGGAATGGAGGTATATGGTGCATGGTTTATTGGACTTGGGACTGTCGTATTGCACTGGCCAACATTTTGGGTAGCCAGATTCACAGCATTAGGTTGATCTATTGTCGGTCTCTGACCAACATTTTGAGTACCCAGGTTCACAGAATTAGGTTGATTTATCGTCGGTCTCTGACCAACATTTTGAGTAGCCAGGTTGACAACATTCGGTTGATCCATCGCCGGTCTCGGACCAACATTTTGAGCAGCCAGGTTCACAGAATTAAGTTGATCCATCACCGGTCTCTGACCAGCATTCTGAGTAGCCAGATTCGCAACATCAGGTTGATCCATCCCCGGTCTCTGACCAACATTTTGAGTAGCCATATTCGCAACACTAGGATGATCAATCATCGGTTTTGAGTCATCTGTCCCCAAATTTGATTTTTCTGGTACAGACATCTGCCTCAGCCTCTTCCGACGCATAGCACGAAAATCAAGATTTAGCTGCAAGAAATTTCAAAAACAGAAGTTAAAAGAGAACATGGTAAACAATTAAGACACTTTTAAAACTTTTTTCTTTTTGGGTAAAACTTACCTTTACAGTAGTCGGCTTCTTACAAAGTCTGTCAAAGTTAGGATAGGGGTGCATATCAATCTTTGGGTATAGGGCTAATAAAATCTTGGCCTCGGCTTCCTACATTCCAGTTGCACGAACTGTCAGATTCTCGTATATTTCTGTCCATTAAATAGAATAGTATTACATACTTACCAGTAATTCGCCATATGCCCAATCCCTTTTAATAATCTCAGGGATATCCCTCACAATGCTATCCACTGACATCTTAAGAGATATTCTCCTAATAGAAGGAGTAGCAGTTATAGAAGGACCATTAATAGATACTCCTGGTTCAGAAGAATCCTTCCGCCAGTCACGCACCTGAAATAAATGACATTTTTCAGAACTATGGAACTAAGAAATGACGTCTTCATGCTTATAAAAAAATGATGTGGCCTTTTCTAACTTGTAACCGTTAACTATGTATGAATTCATAATTTTAGGCCAGACTGGTTCGTAAATGAAATAACTTTTATGTAATTATTCATTTCCAAAATGACATTATCAAATGTGACGCTTCAGTTCTGATTGATGAATACTTACGTCACACGCAACTTTCCCATTTTTGTATTTGCAAGGTATATCATCAAAGAAATTTGCCGGAACTCGGCAACACTCAATTGCCTACAAGTACAAGAGTAGTAGTTAATACAAGGACCATTAAAGCATACATGACGCAATCAAAAACGAAATTTAATTTTAACTAGGAAACATTTCAGTGATGAGATACAAAATCTATCTGATGAAGTTACGTATACTGTTGGTTTATATGTGTTTGAGTGTTCCCAGAACAGGGTAAAGATAATCAATGAGTACCGGATATTCACTTGAAATCGTGTTATCACTTTCCAATAGAAACTATTCGACCCTATGCCTGGGTTACACGAATATCTCTATGGGATAAGACCAAGTGATGTTCTTGTTTTAGGCACAAATCAAGAACCTAATCGTATTCAAGTGTTTAGGGTTTGTGTTAATCGTCTCTATGCAGATGTGTTATGACCTCTATTTATAATAGAGTTTACTCAAACCCTAGACCATGGAATTATGTATAATTAACGGCCCATTAATTATAACATAGTACTTTCCATAATAGTAGGAATCAGTGGTTATCAGTGGAAACAATAACACTAGCAGTGGTAATGTTAACACTATCAGTGGAAACTAACAGCAGAATCCACTGTCAGCAGAATCGGATTTATACTATCAGCAGAAACATATTCATGCTATCAGCAGAAACAGATTCATGCTATCAGTAGAATCCATCAGTACTTTGATCAAGCAGTACTTTAGCATAACCACTATTGAGTCAAGGAATTCAGTGACCAAAATGGGTGTACACTCCGTACCTCCAAACCCATTACCAGGTGTGAATTAATCCTTCAAGTCCACTAAATTTTCCAACATATACGTCAACTAGATAACAAATACTTACTGCGAACAGACTTTGAGATGTCCTATCATATGGGTGCAAAAGCTTCGGATCATACTTTGAGGCAATTTGATACGCAGCATTACTCTATAAAATTATGTGCAGAAACAAGTTAGTGACGAATGGCATGTACTATCACATTCTTTCCATTTCTAAAACCATATTGTCGTTTTGATACACAGACAGAAATCTGAAACGCAACAAACCTCATAAGACTTGTCAATTGTATATCCATCCGGGAAGATGTTTACAATGAATGATACATCTGCATCTGATAACCATAAAACCGAACGTTAATTAATTAGAAACATAACGTACTACTAACAACTTCAAACGGATGACGTAAGTAAACACTTCTGCCTTAAAAATACCTGAAATTTCATCAATGTCGTCATCATCATTATCATCCTCGGTGAGATCAACAAACTATACATAAAATAGTATTCAATATCAAACAAAACGTCACAATTAATTTGTTAATTTATGGAAGCCGTTAATAGTATCTACATGCATTATGTTCATAAACGAATCAGTTAAAACCTAGATATCGACTAAAATCTGAAATAAATTACTTCTGATCTAAATGATATCTTCCGTCTAGATTCAGGGTTTAAAACGAATTAAAATCCTTAAATTTTCAAATTACATTCGTACATTAATTAAGCAAATCTCCAAATATAAACTTTCGACAAACTCGTGTTTCTATCGAATCATCAACATTTCGCATCACGTAAACTCAAACAAACATCCTTTTAATTTTTGAGACCATATATAACCTTGTCACTGTCAAATGAACATGTATACAACTTCATGCATGCAAAATATGTACTGTAACATCAAAATAGCTTATACACATTAATTCAGCGATTTCAATCAGCTTATAGTTTACAGATCAAAACAATCAAACTGAAAACATATACCTAAATAAATTCACATAACATTAGACAAAAAAAAATAATAAAAAATAAATAAATAAATGATTGTGAGCCCTAAATTTTATGCATATATATATATAATACATATATATATATATATATATATATATATATATATATATATATATATATATATATATATATATATATATATATATATATATATATATATATATATATATATATATATATATATTAAAAAAAACTGTCCTAATTTATTAAAAAAACCAATAAAACACTTACATGTAATTTTAGTCATACTTTTAACCCTAAAAAAATCACCTTAAAACATGATAATTAATTATTTAGACAACTAAATATGTATGCTTAAATTTATGCATAAATTAACTCGTAGTTTTAGTCATAAAATTAGTCAGCCAACTAATCATTTCTCAATTATTTAATACAAAACCATTACACTTAAATATAATAATTAACTAACACATGCAATCAAAAACATTAACTAAAAAAAACGATCAGAATGTATATATACCGATCGTTTTTTCGAAAAATCAACATCATTTTGAACACGAGGAATTTGGCGATGTTTAACAGTACTAGTAGTATCCTCAACTTCATTATCTACGAAAACTAACGATGGATAAGGTTTAGGTTTCGGAGGGTAACGAGTTCCTCTCTTTGAAAGTTTGAACGATACTTTCCTCATAACTAATGCACCGTTTTTTTTTTGATTTAGATCGATTTTTTTTTGTTATTTGATGGATGAAGACGGTTTGTGCGGTGGTTGTGGTGGTGGTTACAATGGCATTACGATGGTAGCACCGAGAGAGAGAATTAATTTCGGGTTTTTTGGAAGATGGTAATTATTATTAAGAGAGTGCAGTGAGTGTATTGGTGTGTGACTTTTGCTTGAATTGTGCATGAGTGACTGTCTATTTATACTCAATCTTCAGACCTACTTTTTCTTTTCTTTATTACTTCAAGATGAGACGTCATATTAATTGATTATTCTTTTTGTTTTTTCTTTGTATCAATATTACACGAATACCCGTTATTTAATAACGGTAAATCATTATACATGTGAATATATATACTCAATCTTCAGACCTACTTTTTTTAATACTTCAAGATATGATGTAATATAATTGATTGTTCTTTTTGTTTTTTCTATTTAAATCAATAGATTATTCCAATCTCTACCAAATTATATTTTTTTGGGTGTATTTGAATACAAGATTACGAGAAGATAACGCTTATCTATTAAAAAAACTAGTTGGATACCAGCATACAGCGGTGGCAAATATATATGTGTTCGTTGTATGTGTTTGTGTTTCCTGTAGTTTTCTCTTACCCGTATATACAAAGACCCTCACAATTTCTTACCTGTCAAACACTCCCCACAAAGTATATAATTTTGACGAATCAAGTTTTGTATTGATTGAAGAAAAGGTTAAAATTTGAGCAAAAATAAAATAATCGACTAAAAATGTAAAAACTAAAAACTCGCAAAAATATATCAAAATAGATTTTGAATTAAAGAGCACAAAATTTTAAAAAATATGGTGAAATTAGATTATAGAAAAAATTAATAGATAAAAAGATATTTCAATTTGAAAATAAAAGTGGTTTTTAGTTGAAAAGTGACACATGTCACACCATGATTGGAGCTCCTTATCTTAATTTTTTATGGAGCCCACAACTTAATGCTTTATATAGTAGTATAGATAAGCTACTTAATATACTCCCTCCGTCCCAAATTATAAGTCCATTTTCATTTTGCACAAAGTTTAACAAATCTCCACTAACTAATCTATTCACCAATAACATTTCTTCTCTCTCCACTAAAGTATCTTGTGATTGGTTGAAATAAAAAAATAGACAACTATTTTGGGACACCAAAAAGTAAGAAAATGAACTTATAATATGGGACGGAGGGAGTATAAGGTTTGTTTGTTGGTCCTGTCCGGTTTTCAAAACTACATGTACAATCAACTTTTTAAGTTGTATGAAGCTTTGTGTGTTTTATTAATTTGTATGATGTGTATAATAACGGGTCCTCTCTAGTTCGTTTTCAGATGGCTTTTATTGGTTAGCCTAATTGGTGGCTACATCGGTTCCCGGTTGAACCCGTTGGGCACCCGGTTTTCAAAACTATATGTGCCATCAACTTGTTACGTTGTATGAAACTTTGTGTGTTTTATTAATTTGTATAATGTGTATAATAACATGTACTTTTCATTTTAGGGTGTTTTAAAAATAACATTAATTAGTGTGTTTAATTATTTTATACGTATCATGTTGTAGCTTGTTTAAATTGTATATTATGAAAATTTTATTGTACTTTTTAGTAAGTTTTGTTTTAATTGGTTGTATTTAATTTGGTAGATATGCTTTTAATTGGTTGTACAATGTGAATAAATCATTGTACTTTTAAATAATTGAGTATTTTAATAAGAGTATTAATTACACTATACATTTCTCTCACCTATGACTATTTTCAACTTTCAACATTCAACTTTGACCATACACTATTTATATGCAGTATGTATAATGTGTATAATAACATGTACTTTTCATTTTAGGGTGTTTTAAAAATAACATTAATTAGTGTGTTTAATTATTTTATATGTATTATGTTGTAGCTTGTTTAAATTGTATATTATGAAAATTTTATTATACTTTTTAGTAAGTGGTGTTTTAATTAGTTGTATTTAATTTGGTAGATATGCTTTTAATTGGTTGTACAGTGTGAATAAATCATTGTACTTTTAAGTAATTGGGTGTATTAATAAGAGTATTAATTACACTATACATTTCTCACACCTATGACCATTTTCAACTTTCACCATTCCACTTTTACCATACACCCTTTATATGTTGTATAGATATGTCCATATAAATATGTAGAGATTTCATTTAAAAAAGATAAAACAAATGTATTACGCCTTTCTAGGAAAAGTAGTACTACCTTTAAATAAACTTTTCTTAAAAAAAAAAGCTCTTTAACTAAATGTGTTGATCATCTCATCTTTTGAGCAAAAAATTAGATAAATACATACTTTAAATTTATGTTTTATTTTATTTTTCTACATTTTACATATATGTGCAAGTTGACACTTGAATTTACAATTTATTGATTGTCAAATAAATGTATGTATTGCTAATACACAACATAATTTAATTGTTCATCATGTAATTTGGGGTTGTTTTAGTTGTGATTATTCATTATTAAATATGGGAACGAAACAATCAAATTTACCACATTACTCATACTTGAATTTTTTATCGCAAAATTTAAAGAATAAATTAAATAATTAGTCAATACCAAGACTATTGATATGCAAAAACTAAGGAAAACTGATTATGTTTTTCTTAAATGTATGTTTTTTTCCTAGGAATAATTGTTATAAGCCCGAAAAATATACATAATATAATATCATATAACATAATAAAATATATGTAATATAGTATAAATATATTGTTCTTGTAATACAACATAAATATTGTAGTAATAAATTAATTATATAATATGTTGTAACTTTTTGCTTTGCTAGTAGCTTTTTCATTATTTTTGCAGTTCTCGCAGTTAACACATTGGGAGGAATCTAGATAGTTTAACATTGTTTATTTCTAGATTGTATTTGTACTCTTTAGCTTCTAAAGCCCTGCTAGTAGCTTTTTTTTTTAATATAATTCCATCGTTTAAAAAAAATAAGACATTCAGAACCCGTGCTGCCCACAAACTTTGTATCTAAGTATTCATCGCGTAATATTTGTGTAAATTGCCGAATATACAACAATCAATAACTAAGGCTGCCGTAAGAGATCTTTGTTGATTGTTGAAAGAAATTTGTTAATGTTTACGTAAATGTGACCATTTTGTTGAGTTTATAGTTAATTTTTGTTGTTATTATTATTTTTTTTAGGGTTTTTCTAACATGTGCCCTTAGGCACATGTTTAGAAGCATTTAATGTAATAAATATTCTTATAGAAAGTACAAATAAATATTAAATATTTTAAAATTTGCATCTCTACCAAAAACATTCTTTCTAAATTCCCTCCTTAATATAATTTTAATTTCCCTCCTATGTGATTTTCCTCTTATTTCTTCCTTTATTAAATTGTAATTTCCCTCCTTAGTTAAATGAAATTTCCCTGATTCCCTCTCATATGCTTAGACTTCATTTATATGTTGCACAACAACAGTTAGTGTTTAAAACATATGCATACATATGCAGTTAGACTTCACGTAATCAACAAATGCATACAACATTAGTATATGTTTGACTTCATTCATATACTACAATTAGTATATGCATAAGTCTTTAAAACATATAAATTCATATCTTGAAGAGCCATGAAATTACTTCCTTTTAATTTGAATGAAGTTCCTAGTGAAGAAAATATTGTGGATGAAAATATTGACGAAAAAGAAAATATTGACGAACCTTTTGTTGGTCAATGTTTTCTTAGTGAAGAAGAAGTTTTTGTATTCTATATGAAATATGCAAGAATGAAAGGGTTTTCGGTCCGAAAAGGGCGGTTCAAAAACAAGAATGGCGTGAAAAAAGTACGTGATTTCTTTTGTCACCGTCAAGGAAAGCCGGAGACTAAAGTGGCAGATTACTCAAAACAACAAAGAAGTCGAGGTTCTACAAGATGCGAATGCAAGGCTTATATGCGTATAAAATTGAAACGAATTAACGAAATATTTCCGGAAGAGTGGCAAGTTACTAAATTTGTTACGGAGCAAAATCATGTCTTATTGTCTACATTATACTTATATTCTATTCCTTGGGCTTTCTTAGCCCATTTTCTCTTCCAGGATGCTCCAGCCCGACCCAAGAAGAAAATGTGGGTTTTCATAAAACCTGGCACTGTGCTTTGTCTCTCACAACTCACGTTCATTGGAGGGGTCCGAGGATTGCAGCTCCGGTGACCGAACCCAACCTCATTCAAGGATGCCCCGAACCGACAAATCTAACCCATTTGCAACTACAGTGCACTGTGAGGAGAGCTACAGGAATTTCAATAGTGAAATTATTTTTTTATTGCATTTGTGGTGTATAAATGATCCATGTGTTGTGGTTGTGTCTAGAACCCCATTCTCAGCCACATATTGGAGTTAGCTATCCTCATAGAGTGATATATCTATTTCATTTTCTGGTGAGAAAGGCAAAAAAACCCAGCGTTGTTTTGATAAGGTTTGTATTTGTTATTGTGTTTACATTTTTTTTTTACGTGTTGATGCTTTTATTGTTTATTATGGTTTAATTTTAGTTGATTAATGGTTTAATTGAGTTGTTTCTTTTCGATTTTTTTTAAAAATTCTGAAATTAGGGTTTTGTTAGAATTTAGGGGTTTTATTAATTTTGGTTTTTTTGATGATTCTTTTGCAGGTTCCTTTGCCGTTGCTGAGATCTTCAAGGTACTTCTTCAGTTCTTTGGTTATGTGATTAGACATCGTTTTGTTGATCTATTTAGGATGCTATATATAGCTCTATCTTTGTTCAAAACAGGATGAAATTATTATCTTTGTTCAAAATTGCTATCTTTAGTTAAAATAATAGCATATAATGTAACTGAGCTGTATATAATCTGTTGATAGCTTAATTTTTTTAACTAATTTGTAGATATAAATGATTTGTAGACACAAGTAAGAGTAGTTAAGTAAGGGGGTGTTTTAATGAGCTTATTTTAACCAGCTTATTGGTATGATCCTTTTGTTTTTTTCTTTATTTATGGTTTAGGAGATGGGTTCAGGGAATGTGTTCACTCATTAAGTGATACCGGTTCTCCAGATGGTGGTTTTCATTTTTACACTTTAACATATCTAATTGCATGACCATTTTTAGACTTGCCATTATTAGTTAACTTTTACACTAATGTGCCGATACGAGCAACTTCTATTGATATGCATGTATAAATCAATGATTTCTTCATATTTCGATTTGATAACAGGGTTAGGGCGGCATATATCTTTTTACAATCGCGTTCATTGTAAGGTAGTTCTCAAAGCAACATATTTAGTGCTGCGATAACAGGGTTAGGGCGGCATATATCTTTTTACAATCTAAAGAATTTTACAATCGAAATTTTCACATTTAGGGTTAGTTTTCATTTTTAGCAGATGATTTTTGTTGGAATTAGATGTGTTCTTTTATGAATTCGGGTTGTTATGGTAGAATGCTTGATTGTTGATATAAAAGCCGTCATTTTTAGTGCGCCGTCATTTTAATTTTTCTCCCAAATTAAAATGCTTTGAATGCTTATTTTGTTTGGTTGGTGTTTTGGAGTCGACAGAAAAGCATTAAACATCATTGCTGCAGTTTGTTGGTTCTTTCTGTTTAAAGCACTAAGATTAGGTAGATGGACTGCTGCAATAAATGGTTAGGTCTGGATATGTAGATGGACTGGCATTTCTTTAGATTGTTGCGATAAAACTCCCTGCGAATAGAATGGTGGGTTATGCCATTCGAACTTTCTGTGACTGATATAAATGTGAAAATTCTTTAGATTGCTGCGATAAAAGTTCCTGTCACAAAACCAATAAATGGACTGCCATTCAAAAGTTTGGTGACCTCAAACCTTAATACAAAAGTATATGTTTTTGAGATTTTTGTTCCGGATTAGATTTAGATAAATTGTTGCTTAATTTATGTTATATGAGATATGATACAAGATATTAGTTAGCGAATAATATATATTAGAGCCATTAGAAGATGACTGAACTTTGATTTTGAGGAGACAGGCATGTGATTAAGATGAGAGATTGGAGAGATAGATTTATTTATTTTTTTCTTAGGATGAGAGATGCGAGTGACTGATAATAATCAGCTTTTTTCTTCAGGTTCTGAGTACGGAAAAGCACATAAGTGATAACGACTGCGTTGCCGCGGGGTGTTAGAACTAACCCTTTATTTGTTTGCCATGATTAATAACCGTAGGTTATTCTGCTTTGTTAGAGGTGTGAATACTTTAGATGGAAACATATTGGCGGTAGGGGTTAAAAAAAGTCGGCTGTTAAAAAAACTTTTTAGGTAAACCATTGTGTACAAAGTGACTCAATTTTTATGGTTTCATGAGTGAATAAATAAAGCCCTCTTATAATAAGATGGTGCAATCATTATATTGTACGAAAAAGTAATCAGCAGGTAAGATCGGTAGATGATGACATCTGATTTCAGTATTCGTAATTAGTTTCATATTTTTGGGTTATTATTATTATTATTTTTTTAATTTCAGTTATTGTTTTGATTAAAAGTTTTTATTTTTATTCATATGTTTATGTTTAGTTACAGGTTTTAACGATCTCTGGTCGGATGCGTCAATTGAAGAAAAGCTTGAAGGCCCACTGACATTATTTTTTTTTTATCAAAGGCATGTGATTATTCATTTTTTTTAATGATTAGTTACAAACTGAAAATATGTGTTGATCTGGAATTTAAATAGATATACAACTTTTTAATAATCGATTTAGGAAATAGTGTTTGGATTTGGTTGTTAATGAAAAAAAAATGGATGGATAGGTATCATAATGACGAGACAACTGAATTCCATGTATATTAAGATTTCAAGTTATATGTGAGGTTCTAAAGGTTACACCCTCAGCAACCGGTCGCCTATACTAAGACGAAAAAAGAAAGAACCGTAAGCCATGGCTTATACATTATAGCATATATGTCCTCACAAAATTAGGTGCTACGAAAGTTAGGATTAACCTTTGAGGTTTTTATTTTTTCCATGTAGCGGATACGAATGTACATGATGAAGCAAGACCTGAACTAGGAAAGGAATTTGGGCGTGAAGGTACAGGTTGAAACATTTTGCCCACAAATGAGTTCAGACTGCGGTGCGAGAATTCAGGTAATCGAGCATCTTTAATGGCCTGCTCTATTTTGGGTTTGATGAACCAGCTCTTATGAACCTTGATCTATACGTTAATTAATAAATAGATGGGTAGAGATGGCTAAAGCATTTTATGTTTGCTGCTGCTTTTTTGTTTTTGTCTAATTTGTGCTTTTGTTTGTGTAGACCTTCTCAACAGCAGCTGATAACCAGACTTAGGTGGGTATCAAAGTTTTACAAGGTCAGCGTGAAATGACATCCAACAACAAGATGTTGGGAGAGTTTGATCTGCAGGCTCACAAGGGGGTGAACAAGCTCCCGAGGCAGAATACGAGGAGGTAAAGAAGCAGAATCACCGGTAACATCTTTTTCTTACATTTCATTTGATCTTCTTCTATGACTACAACATTATCCACGATTTTTGTATCTAAGAAACTATCATGAAGAGATGTGGTTTGTAGTAGGAATAATTACCATTTTGTTACATTATATGGCTGCTATTACTCATTGGAATTTGGGAACCAAATACATTTTTTAACAAAATTCTTTAATGAGATTTTGGGATTGAACTGATCCATTTAATATGTTTGTAATTGAACCTTTGTGTCATCAAGTTAAGGGGGTGTTTGGGTTAGCTAATTTAATCAGCTTATGGGCCTATTTGATTATGGCAAACTTTGTTAAAAAGAAAAAGAAAAAGAAGAAAGAAAGAGAAAAAAGATTGCACTGACTCAAGAGCCATCTCTCAGCCTTAAGATTTTAGATTTGCATATCTTATTTTATTTTTTATTGACGCTCAAATCTTTTTGTTAAAATATTTGAATTAAAGGTGACATTTTGCAAGCCCTTCATAATGTTTTAATCATTCATTGTTAAGTTTGCACATATGTATATCTTACTGACGGGTGTTATATCTGTCATCATTAACAGGGGCACGATATTTAGTAGCGCTTTGGTGACTGGAACTCCAGTTACGGATGTAGCCTGCCAATTCAACAAAAAAAACCAATTACCGGACTGCTATTCTTCAAATGGGTTTAGAGATCGAAGGGTACATGAGCATAATTAAAGGTAAATTCAAAACAGGTCACATGTGTGTGTTTTGGATAATGGCTGTGTTTTTTTTTTTTTTTTTTTTTTTTTTTTTTTTTTTTTTTTTTGGTGTGTGTGTGTGTGTGGCTGTGTTTTGTGTTTGTGTCGTGTAGCTTCCAGAACAAAAAATGTTCCAGATTTCCATAAAAATAGTGTCATTGAATAAAGATTATTGTTTCATATGATAGCATACATGTTTTAGATATGTAATAACGTTTTAGTCTTCAATTTTGCAGGTAAGAGAGGCGAGGATGAGATATAGAGGTTGTACTAATGGATTTCGTATGTAATTCCATTTCTTCTTGCCTCAATCAATGAATAATTAAATGCACCAGTAGCCCGACCATTTTGAGCCTTCTGAAAGTACTCACCAGTTGGCCTAATGAATTGTGATCACGAAGGATTAAATACACCATTAGGCCGACCATTTTGAGCCGTCTCTTTTTATTGGTATGCAACACAATATATATTCAGTTGATATGTATCTTTTATAAAATTTACACGTGTGCTTCTCAATAGCAAGGCAGACTTGGGGTATCAGCAGAGTCCAAAGAATGAAATTACTCCGTTAGTCACGCTCTTTACCATTGATGATGTAAGCAGGAATAGTCCGGCTTATAGGAGCATTTACAGGTAATTTTGCTTTAATAGAACCCTTTCAATGGTATTAGTTGTGATGATAAATTTATGGCAAAAGAAGGAAAAAAATATCAGCTATTGTGGCTGCCTGATAGGTTTTACTTTACAGCACAATCTGCTTTTTAGGGATTTTATATAACAAAATGGATACATTTTTAAATAGCCCTATAAGACTGTCTCGGTAGTCGGCTTATAGGAGCATTTACAGGTAATTTTCCTTTAATAGAACCCTTTCAATGGTATTAGTTGTGATGATTAATTTATGGCAAACGAAAAAAAAAATCAATTGTAGTTGCCTGAAAGTTTTTACTTTACAGCACAATCTGTTTTTTAGGGAATTTGTATAACAAAATGGATACATTCTTAACTAGCCCTATAAGACTGTCTCGGTAGTTGGGTTGCTTTCTTATACATTATTAGCTGATTTCGATCATTTTTATACCTTTTTTGTTTTTTTGTTTTTTTTTTGGCTTTTTTCAAGGATGGTGATGATGTTGATGAGGATTATGGTGAAGGATCTCTTACTCTAAATTCGCGTAACTTTGATAAGGTTTCTCATCGGTGCATGAAGCAACAAATCTCATGCTTGAATAGTTTGACTTTGAAATCTCGCAGATCTCAAAATGATTGTCTCATATTTAGCTAATTTTTGTTGTGGTCAAATGCAGACATTCAATTATGGTTGTAAATTTCTATGCTCCTTGGTGCTGTTGGAGTGACCGTCTGGTATTCTGATTGCCCCTTTACTGCACCTACGTTTTTAATGAATCTAGCTTACCAACTCTTTTAACGCTTGGTTTCCATTCTTTTACCATTGTTATGTCACGAACCTTCATGGGAATCGGCAGCCAAAACTATAAGACAAAGGTCTAAATTATCCCTTAGTTATTTTCAGAGAACTTTTAATTGTTACATTGTAATTATTAGCTGCTGATTCATCTTTGTCTTACCAGCCATGATCCAGAAATCGATGGTCGTATGATTATGGGAAAGGTGGAGTGTACTGAATTCTCACTTGACCCGTTTACACCTGAATGACTTGATCATGTTGCTCATCACATATTGCTCATCGCCAACTGGAACAATGATGTTTTGTTGCTCCTTTGTTGCCCCATGATACGGAAAATGAACGTGTGAGATCAGCCAAAGCTGGAGCTACAGGTGAATGAGATTTCTTTTTGAACACATTGTATTTAATTTGTTTTTTTATGATCGGTTTAAAGAGGTAAATGGTCTATGAATATTCAATAACACAGTGAGACATTTGCAGACTTGGAATTGCATAGGCATGATTAAGTTGCAAAAACAGAATCTGGCCCATCTTATACGTTTCTATGTAAAATAATTTTGACGAAAATATATATATATATATATATATACAATAGTTTCAGATAGGAATAAAGATCAGCAAAAGAAGTCACATAGTCTATAGGTTTCCATGTTCGCCAAATTTCATGACTTGAGGCATTTCAATTTCAAAATTATTTTTTGCCAGTTGATGGAAATTAAACAATTATCTTACTCAGTTTTTATCTGTTTTGATTTGGGCACGTAGTCCTGTTTTGGAGTTCTTATTGAGATTGCTTTTATTGGATGTTTGGGATTATTTATTGCCATAATTACTTATAGGGGTATTTGGAATTACATTTTATGTACCACCAGTATTCCATACTGCCATCTTCTTGGATTCTTATAATCGTATTTACCATTTGAATCTTTCTTTACCTGCTTATGATTTTTTTTGTTTATGTGATTCATACAGAGTATGGTGTGCAGGTTAGCAAACAAGGGAGATAAGATAACAAAGCAGATTACTGAGTTGAAGTTAGAGCATCGTAGACTTGAAACATTGAAAACAGGTGAAGTAAAACCATTATGAATTTGTAGTAAACAATTATCTATTGCTTTTGAAACTTTTAAGTCACTAAATGTTTGTTCCAGTGTACAAAACATTTTACTTTTTTTTTTAATCAAGATCATGGTTTAATGTTGTTTATGCTACTTAACAGTGGCATGTTGATGTGCAAATTGTGTACTGATTGCTTGCATGCTAAAAATGGCATTTTCATATGCATATTGTTGCTGCCATTTTCAGTTTCCAACACTTACTAACCGCAAGTCCGCAACTTCAACTCCTTCTTTAGCAAAACGCCCCGCGGCAACGCGCGGGTTTCCAACCTCGTTTTGTATGTTTATGAATGTTTTATATTTGTATGCTACATGAAACACAAATTAAAAAAAGAAAAAAGAAAGAAAAGATGTACTAGTACTAGATGGTTGGGAAGAAAATGTTCCTGGTTGTTGGTAGGGATGGCAAAAGCACCCGAAACCGATGGAGAAAACCGAAACCCGAACCGGTTGGGTCGGGTTCGGGTGCGGGTTGGCGGGTTTGGATGCGTGTTTGGGTATTCAAATATTTTTTTAGTCGGGTACGGGTTCGGGTACGGGTTTTAGTAATATCCGCCCGATTACCCGTACCCGTACCCATATCCGTTTACCCGAATCCAAACCCGCTTTATTAGTATTCTAATTAATTAGAGTATATATATTATATATATAATTTCTTTCATTATAATTTTTATATTAAATATCTCTATTATCTAACACATTTAGATATTGTACATGAATCATTTGAAAGCGTTAATCGCTTTATACGATATTCATATCCTTTAACTTTAGAAGAAATTGAATATATTATGGTGTGTTGCTTTGTTATATCGATGGGTTTTAGTGTGACTTTATTTTCATATCTTCCATTTTGTTCATCGAATATTCGGTTGCGGATGCCCGAAACCCGCGGGGAAACCCGAAAAACCGATGGGTAATATTAACCGGGTACCCAATGGGTAATGGGGCGGGTACGGGTCTGGGTACTATAAACGGGTTCGGGTACGGGTACACTAGAACCCGACCCAAACCCGACCCGTTGCCATCCCTAGTTGTTGGAAGGAAAAAAAAAAGAAAAACGTTAGTGTGAATGGAAAAAAAGAAAAAGAAAAAGAAAAAGAAAAAAAAATAAAAAAAGAAATCACAAAAGAGGGAAATTAGAATTAGATTAAGGAGGGAATTTAGAAAGAGTATTTTTGGTAGAGATGCAAACTTTAAAGTATTTAATATTTATTTGTACTTTTCACAAGAATCTTTATTACATTAAATGCTTCTAAACATGTGCCTAAGGGCACATGTTAGAAAAACCCTATGAATAAACATCCTATGATTAATTGACTATAACATCCCAAAACTTATACAAGCATCCAAAAAGTTACTGATCGAAAAGCATATTATAGATAATTTTTAACAGAAGCTTGAAGTTGAAGTTCCGAAACTACTTCATCAAACTTTGTATGAATTCTTCATCAATCCAGTCCTTTGATCTAGCACCTTCTTGGTTATTAGCACTCACGGAAGGGAGGCTAGCACCAGAACTAACCGATGGGAGCCCTGACACACTTGGATTACTCACTGCCATCCTTGGTGGTGGACCCATATCATTCATTTGCCCAAAAGGAGCCCGACCACGTGGGGCCCGACCACGTGAGCCCCATCCACGTGAGCCCCGCCCACGTGCCCCCGAGCCTGAGCCCGAAGGTACTTGTAGATTATCACTTTGTGATCCACCAGCATTACTTGATTGCCTGCAAGAAGTTAGACCTAAGACAACGTGTCTCCTTTGTGCAATACTTGGTTTTACATCCATGTTAGAAGCAGCGTTGATGGTTGTAACGCTGCTTGGACCCGGGTTTGGATTACAAATACTTAATGGTGACACACCCCTAGGTCCTGAACGAGGAGCACCTCTCCTAGCAATGGCAGCGCTTAAAATAGGGATCGTTAGAGGGGGTTTTGATCCCAGGGTTGCTGCCATTTGGGTTGGGTGCATTGAACTGTTGGTACCAGAAGATGAAGATCGTGAGCCACCAACTGCAGGCACGGAATTCACAACTGATGTCTCTCGGTGTGTGCTACCAATTGCAGGCGCCGGAGCATCATTATCTGAACCCGAACTCATCATGCCATGTTGTTGATTTTGCATGTGTGATGCTGCTTTCTGTTGTTGCTGATAACTAGCAAAAGCCAATGGATTTGACTGATTATTATCTTCAATGGCCATAGGGGGACAATTACCATCTTGAAGTCCTCTCTTACTCTCAAAAGCATCCATAATTGACTGTATGCCATCATTGTCTAAACTCAAACTCACAGTGCCTTGTGCAGAAGAAGCTCCTGGCACATTAGCGGCAGTTTGTGATGCGTTATATTGCATGTTTGAAGCTGCTGTCTGCTGTTGTTGATTGCCAACAATAGCCAACGGATTTGACTGATTATTATCTTCATTTCCGCTCTTACAGGGTATCAGTTGGTGTTGATTAAAAACCTCAGCCAACGGGTTTGACCAATTTCTATTATCCATATTCGCCACAGAAGATGAGTGACCATCTTGGTTTCCCTTGTTGCCATCAAAAGGAATAATCGAGCTTATACCACCATTGTTTGCCAGCTGTTGTTGTTGATTGCCAAGATAAACCAATGAATTTGACCGACTCCTGCTATCAAAAGCAGACACGTGAGACCTTATACCATGATTTGCTGAAGGCAAACTCATGGAACGCATAGAGGAAGCTCTCAATGCATTAAAGGCAGTCCCTGGAGTATTATCGAGAATTTCCAGTGTCATCTGTTGGTGATTACCAATTAAAGCCAGTGGATCTGACCAATTTCTGTTATTTGAATTGGCCATAGAGGATGACTGGTGATCTTGGTAGAAGAAGCTCGAACTCTGCATGGCCTCTGTAGAAGAAGCTCCTGGTGCACTACTTGAAGCCCCTAATGCATTATGTGATGCTATCTTTTGCTGTTGATTACCAACAAAAGACAGCGGATTTGACCGATTTCTGTAATCTGAATTGGCCATAGAGAATGACTGACTGTCTTGGCTCCCACCTTCAAAAGCAGACACAATCGAGTTTATGCCATCATTGCCTGAACTCAAATTCACAATGGATCGTGTAGAAGAAACTCCGGGTGCATTAAATGCAGTCCATGGAAACGTTGGAATGGAGGTATATGGTGCATGGTTTATTGGACTTGGGACTGTCGTATTGCACTGGCCAACATTTTGGGTAGCCAGATTCACAGCATTAGGTTGATCTATTGTCGGTCTCTGACCAACATTTTGATTACCCAGGTTCACAGAATTAGGTTGATTTATCGTCGGTCTCTGACCAACATTTTGAGTAGCCAGGTTGACAACATTCGGTTGATCCATCGCCGGTCTCGGACCAACATTTTGAGCAGCCAGGTTCACAGAATTAAGTTGATCCATCACCGGTCTCTGACCAGCATTCTGAGTAGCCAGATTCGCAACATCAGGTTGATCCATCCCCGGTGTCTGACCAACATTTTGAGTAGCCATATTCACAACACTAGGTTGATCAATCATCGGTTTTGAGTCATCTGTCCCCAAATTTGATTTTTCTGGTACAGACATCTGCCTCAGCCTCTTCCGACGCATAGCACGAAAATCAAGATTTAGCTGCAAGAAATTTCAAAAACAGAAGTTAAAAGAGAACATGGTAAACAATTAAGACACTTTTAATACTTACCTTTACAGTCTTCGGCTTCTTACAAAGTCTGTCAAAGTTAGGATAGGGGTGCAGATCAATCTTTGCGTGTAGTGCTAATAAAATCTTGGCCTCGGCTTCCTACATTCCAGTTGCACGAAACGTCAGATTCTCGTATATTTCTGTCCATTAAATAGAATAGTATTACATACTTACCAGTAATTCGCCATATGCCCAATCTCTTTTCAAAATCTGAGGGATATCCCTCACAATGCTATCTAACGACATCTTAAGAGATATTCTCCTAATAGAAGGAGTAGCAGCTATAGAAGGACCACTAACAGATACTCCTGGTTCAGAAGAATCCTTCCGCCAGTCACGCACCTGCAATAAATCACATTTTTCAGAACTATGGAACTAAGAAATGACGTGGTCTTCATGCTTATAAAAATGACGTGGCCTTTTCTAACTTGTAACTCCTTAGTATTAGCTGATATATGACCGTTAACTATGTATGTCAAACATGCATTTATGAATTCATAATTTTAGGCCGGACTAGTTCGTAAATGAAATAACTTTTATGTAGTTATTCATTTCCAAAATGACATTATCAAATGTGACGCTTCAGTTCTGATTGATGAATACTCACCTCACACGCAACTTTTCCATTTTTGTATTTGCAATGTATATCATCAAAGAAATTTGCTGGAACTCGGCAACACTCAATCGCCTACAAGTACAAGAGTAGTAGTTAATACAAGGAACATTAAAGCATACATGACGCAATCATAAACGAAATCCAACTAGGAAATATTTCAGTGACGAGATACAAAATCTATCTAATGAGGTTACGTCAACAATTGATAATAAATACTCACTGCAAAGAGACTTTGAGATTCCCTATCATATGGGTGCAAAACCTTCGGATCATACTTTGAGGCAATTTGAAACGCAGCGTTACTCTATAAATTGCATACAGAAACAAAGTTAGTGGCGAATTGAATGGCTGGTAATATCATCTTTTCCATTTCTAAAACCACTTTTTATTGTCGTTTTGAAACACAGACAGAAAGCTGAAACGACGCAACAAACCTTAAAAGACTTGTCAATTGTATATCCATCCGGGAAGATGTTTACAATGAAAGATACATCTGCATCTGATAACCATACAACCGAATGTTAGAAACATAACTACTAACAACTTCAAACAGATGACGTAACTAAACTTTTCAGCCAAAAATACCTGGAATTTCATCAAAGTCGCCATCGTCATCATCATCATCCTCGGTGAGATCAACAACCTATACATAAAACAGTACTCGTTATCAAACAAAACGTCACAGTTTGTTAATATATAGAAGCCATTAATAGTATCTACATGCATATATTACACAGCGGCGGACCCAGCAACAAAACTAAGGTGGTTCCCTCATTTAATTCGAGACGCAAAAAATATTAATGGATCCCTGAGTCAGGTCGGGTCGGTTCGGTTACAGACTTGTAACGTGATTCAAAATGCATCATTACTTTTGACATCTATAATTGTGTAGTTTGTTTGTACTTATTTTTTATAGTTTTGACTTGTGTGCAATAACAATGCACTAAAAACATCTTAGTATCTTACAATTTCTATATATATACAAGAGCATGCATTATCTATACGATCAATCTCAGCTAGAAAGCTACTAGATTTCTTGCAAAAAAGACCAGTAACTTATAAGATAAAATAAAAGGAAAATGTTCATTGGGAACTAACACCTGTAAAAGTATTTCTCTTTATAGAAAAATATTCGTTCTCTTTTATCCTTCATCTCCCCCAACTCTTCTCTCTCATTAACTCATCTTCTTCATCAATTCTTTCTTCTTCACCATTCTTCTTAATCTATCTATCTCTATACTAAAATTCATTATTCAATTTTGTCTCCTTTTAAGTCTTTTTCATCTCAAGGTGGTTCATAAGATTTTTCTAAGGTAGGTCCTAGAAAAAATCATATATAACTTCTCAAAGATTTCAATTTCTAAGGTGGTTCTCGGGAACCGCCTACCATAGGCATAGGTCCGCCCCTGATATTACATATACGCACATATATAGGGTTATTAGAATCATTTAAAACCTAGATATCGACTAAAATCAGAAATAAATTACTTCTCATCTAAATGATATCTTCCGTCTAGATTTAGGGTTTAAAGCGAATTAAAATCCTTAAATTCTCAAACTACATATAGGTACATTATAAGCATATCTCCAAATATAAATTTCGACAAATTCTAGTTTCAATCAATTCATCAATATTTCGCATCACATAAACTCAAACATCATCCTTTTATTTTGAGACCATGTATACAACTTCAATTCATGCATGCAAAATATGTTATGTAACATCACAATAGCTTATAGACATTTAGCAATTTCGATCAGCTTATAGTTTATACATCAAAACAATCAAACCGATAACATTTACCTAAATAAACTCACATAACTTTAAACACACAAAAAAAATAATAATAAAAAATAAATAAATAAAGAAAATAATAATAATAATAATAATAATAATAATAATAATAATAATAATAATAATAATAATAATAATAATAATAATAATAATAATAATAACAATAATAATAATAATAAATAAATAAATGATTATACTAAAATAAATGATTATGAGCCCTAAAATTTATGCATAATCTTTTTTCAAAAAACTGGCCAAATTTTTTAAAATAATAATAATAATAAATAAAATAAAAATAAAATAAATTAAATAAATGATTGTGAGCCCTAAAATTTATACATAAAAACTTTTTTGTTTCTTTTATAAAACCGATAAAACAATGACTAGCAATTTTAGTCATACTCTTAACCCTAAAAAATGTATGCTTAAATTTATGCATAAACTGACATGCAATTTTAAACATAAAGTAGTAATTCAGCAAATCATTTCTCAATTATTTAATACAAAACCGTTACACTTGACTATAATAATTAACATAATCAAAAACACTAACTAAAAAAACGATCAGAATGTGTGTATACCGATCGTTTTCTCGTAAAATCATTATCATTTTGAACACGAGGAAGTTGCTGATAATTAACAGTACTAGTAGCGTCAACTACATTATCTACGAAACCTAACGACGGATTAGGTTTAGGTTTCGGAGGGTAACGAGTTCCTATCTTCGAAACCTTGAACAAAACTTTCTTCATAACCATTTTTTTTCAATACTTGATGGATGAAAATGGTGTATGTGGTGGAAGCTGGTAATTAAGAGAGTGAGTGTGTGTTTTTTGTGTTGGTGTGTGACTTTTGCTTGGATTGTGCATGAGTGAGTGTCTATATATACTCAATCTTCATACCTACTTTTTCTTTTCTTTATTACATCAAGATGAGATGTCATATTAATTGATTATTCTTTTTGTTTTTTTCTATTTGTAACAATATTACACAAATACCCGCTATTTAATAACGGTAAATAATTATACTTGTGAACTTGTGATACTGATGTGAGCTTCGATTTAACACTTAAGGGTTCAATATGCATTCATTGCGAGAAGAAAATATATGGTATATTAGTAATAATTATACTTGTGAAATTGTGGTTCTGATGTAACTTTCGGTGTAATACTTAATGGTTCAATTTGTATTCATTGTGGAAAAAAAATATACAGCAAAAGTTTTAGGATTAAGAATATTTAAACTATTAATTGTCCCATCTCTACCAAATTATATATATTTTTTCATTTTTCCGAGACAGTATGAGAAAAGTGATACATAATCATCTAATTTTGGTTTAGTCTTTTAAAAATATTTTAAAGTTCGAAAATGAACTCTGGTTTTGTGATATGTCCATATAAATGTGCAGACATTTAATCAAAAACAAGAAAAGCATTTTAGTATGTTTTTATTGAAAAAGTAGTACCACTACTTTTAAACAAAATAAAACTTTTCAACTAAATGTGATGATCATATCTTTTGAGCAAAAATTTAGACAACCATAATCTAAAATTATGCTTTTATTTACTTTCTACATTTTACATATATGTGAAGATTGACACTCGATACAATCTATTGATTGTCAAATAAATGCATGTATAGCTAATACACAACATTTGATAAATTTATACACTTATGGCCGTTCTAATTTAATTGTTCAACTTCTAATTTGGGGTTGTTTTAGTTGTGTTTGCTCATTATTGAATATGAAAAAGAAACAATTAAATTTACCATAATAGACATACTCCATTTTTTTATAACAAAATTTAAAGAATGAATTAAATAATTAGCCAAGACCAAAACAATTGATATGCAAAAAATAAATTGTCTTTCTTAAATGTGTGTTTTTTTCCTATGAATAATTGTTATAATAAGAAAAAGTATAATATACTCCCTCTATCCCAAAAGTTCGCTGACAAAAAATACACAGTTTAAGAAAAACATCATCATTATAGCTTTTTTTCTTACTTTTTGTAGAAGAACAGTTCTACTCTTAACTAATTACTTTAAAAATTCTTAAATGTTTGTAATAATAACCTCAAGTATGGATAATATGGTAAACTCGAACCAAATTCTATATCTATTTTTGAAAGTGGACAATTAATTTGGGACAACTCAAAATGAAAATGTGGACAATATATCAGACGAAGGCAATAATATAATATCATACAACGTAATAAAATATATGTAATATAATATAAATATACTATTGATGTAATATAACATAAATATTGTAATAAATTTATTATATAATATGTTGTAACTTTTATTATCCTTATACATGTAAAAAAGTAATAGTTGTACAAATCAATGTGAATAAAACAAAATAATAGTAAGATCAACAAGTAAAAAAAGAAAATGTTTAATCTAACAAAGCTATAAATATATTTTGTAGACGTTTTTTGTATTTGTTTGTGTTAAAAGGGTGGTTTTATAGCTTTATACTATTAATTATAGGAAATATGCACAAATTGTATATGCTAGTCTTTCTAGCATCAAATATTTTGAGTTTGAATACATTCATATAATCACAAATTATAATTATAAACTTACGCGTTAACATTTTCAGTTTATGAAATTCCATTTTAAAGAGATTATTGTCTTATGACTAACATAGTAACGTTTCGAAGCTCACATCAACCTAGGCAGATATTACTTTTTTTGCAACTAATTATAAATCATTTTTAGTTGATATAGCTATTATTTCAATACTTTTTGTACAATTATCTCAAGTCATATACATTAATAAATGATGGAAGTAAAAACAAATATTTTTGAAAATTATCTTTAACTCTCCATGGTTATCCTTTGTCCCAAAATCTTCACAATTAATTTTCCTTAAAATACATCTTATAAAGCATTTATAGCATGTTGAAAATATTAATAATTACAGCATAAGTAATTACTAATGTATAAGTTGAAAGAAATGTAGTTCCATTTTATTTATGAAAAGTATATTACTTTATTTGTCATTAGAACAATATGGCAAAGTTGGTAAATAAAAAAATAAAAAAATCGAGAAAATGTTGGAATAGAAATATTAAGATGAATAATTATTTTAATAAAAGAGATAAATTGATCCTTCAATATTTTCTTGTGATCGGTCAGTTTCAAAATTTAATGTAGATACAACATATATAAGTAATTAAATTTTATATATAATATAAACTTAGGTTGTCTTATAAATGTAAAATACCACTAATAAATGTTTCAAGAGTTGATTATTCCAAATATGCCCTTCAAGTGTGATTTCAACAAATGTAGTTTGTACGGTACAATATGTTTTGCATGAGAAATCGTGCACAAAAGTTTGTACGGTACAACATGTTTCAAGCATCTCTAAATCTCAAAGAATACAAACCAAAAAAGTCATGAATGCATAAATTAAACACACCAATTAGTGGTTAGTCTTTTTACCTTCCCGTCCATGAGTTACAAATATTTTATCAACTATATAATGTGTCAAAAATCACACACAACAAACCACAACTTCCTCCACACCGCGTGCACATTGGGCTACAACTTATAATGGTGGTAAAGTAAGCATCTTATCGTCTTACTTATTAGGACATAAAGATGGTGCTTAGTGTGTGTAACAATGTAGGACATAAAGATGGTGCTTAGGAGGTTTGGTATTAACATCATCTTCTCTAATGGTTTAAGAGATCCTACACATCGTTGTCTTATCAATTAAGTGGAACATGCACGAACATTTTTACTTTGATTAACTGTATTTAAGTTACTAATGATCAACTATATCTGATTGTTTTTTGTAGCACGTCAAGAAGCATTAAAGAAAGAGATCGAGAAGTTACAAAAATTGTATCAAGAACAAAACATGCAAAAGGCCAATGAACAACAACGACAAAGAAAACAACAACAACAACAACAAGAACAACGTCACGGCCACCGGTGGGATGAATACTTAGCATTCATATTAATAGTACGTTACAAATTAAACATGCAATATTTTACTTCATGTAATACCGATGAACGGGCTAATACTATTGATTCGTTAGCAAGTAAGTTTATTGAAAATAATGTGACGAGCATTCAATTTTTAGTCAATAATTATTACTACACTTTGTTGGTGCATTTTAATATTTTTGCTCTTAATGTAGTTTTTTGTCTTGCGGTGTGTTAATGTCACTTTCTTAATTAAACGTCGTGGAATATTGCGTGACTTGATATTTGATATAATTGTGAAAATTATGTCGATGTTACATATTGAAAATGGTAGTATATAATAAAAATATAATAAAAATATCTTCACACTATCATCTTAACAATGAGAATCTTTTAAATCAAAGAAGTTTATAAAGGAGAAGAAAATTGTATTTCAAATGTTATCCTACACCTATCACGAGGTAAGCATTATTCATTTGAGTTTGAGATCATGTGATTCATGTCGTCATACTGTAAATACTTAGAGTGAGTTACTAATGAATGCTCCAAATTCGATATTATAGTTTATGGAAAAATGTTGTAATAATGCATTAATTAAAAATAATAATTTATGTAACTTACTCATATTAAAATATTACATATGAAAAGCCTCATTTAAATATAACATTTTGCAAAAAACCTCTTCACATTAAAGAAAGAGATGGAGAAGTCACAAAAATTGTATCAAGAACAAAACATGCAAAATGCCAATGAACAACAACGACAAAGAGAACAACAACAAGAACAACGCCACGGCCGCCGGTGTCAATATAGATGAATACTTAGCATTCATATTAATAGTACGTTACAAATTAAACATGCAATATTTTACTATACGAATTATAATTTATTATACGAATTATAATTTATACTCTTGAATATACTAATTACTTTAATGTTTTATGTTTTTATAGTTTTGTTAAAAAGGAAATTTGTTTTATAGTTCTCTTTTAATAATGTAATTTATTGAACAACGAAGTCCGTCTTTCACAAAAAATGAGAGTTTCAAACATGAACCAAAAATTAGTCCCGAACATTACGAAAAAAACAATTAGATCCAACCTGTGTGCATCGCATGGGTCCTGAGGCAGTCCAAACCTGTGTGCATCGCACGGGGATGAATATAAAAGGTCTCCAACATTAATGTCATCGCTTCATATTTAAAATAATTTATGTAACTTATACATATTAAAAAATTACATGTGAAGAGACTCTTTTCAATATAACTTCTTGAAAAAAATCTCTTCACATATACTCTTTTAATGTCAATAAACTATTTTAAATGTGTGTCATGCCTAGAAATGTGATACCATCACAACTTAGATATATAATGACGAAAATAATTGCCGAAGATTACGCTATAAAAACTTATATACAGCCCATGTGCAACTCAATAAAGTATTTTAAATACGTATAAAGCTTAGCAAATGTGTGACACCATGAAAACTTAAATATAAAATGACAAAAATAAATGCCGAATATTACGCTATAAAAACTTCTATACAGCCCATGTGCATCGCACGTATTTTAAATCTATGAAAACTTCTATACAACCCATGTGCATCGCACGGGAATTGTTGACTATCATAAGAAATAGTTATAACTTAGCCCGATGTATTAATATTAGTTAGTTCAAATAAAAAACGATAGAGTCAATACCAAAATAAATAGACAAAAAATATTACGTAAAAAAATACATCTTAAAAGATTACATGTCAATAAACTATTTTAAATACGTATCATGCTTACAAAATGTATGCTACCATGAAAACTTATATATATAATGACAAAAATACGTCCTGGATATAAAATGACCAAAATAAATGACGGATATTAGACTTTGAAAACTTCTATGCAGCCCATGTGTATCGCACGGGCTTTCATGACTATTCATGTTTGCAAGTGTATTCAAATAATGAAATGACATGATCCCGCAATGAATACATGACGAAAATTAGTGAACATTACGTTATGAACACTTAGATACAACCCGTGTGCAACGCACGGGTCTGGTTGCCTAGTGCTACAAAAGCTTAACTTTTACACCGTTTATTTACTTACTACACACATCATTATTGCTTCCTATCTTGATGTTAAAATCTAATAATATAAATGACCATATATAGTGTTACCTTTATCTTAAAAGGATAGGAGACATTCAGAACCCGTGCTACGCATGGGCTATCGCTGATTCTTTCTGTGTATTGTCGAGGGTGTATGCTTAACTATTGTTCAGTATGTTGTATGAAACGCTTTGACTTTCTTGTATAAAAATTTAAAAATGGTTGATGTTGTTATGGTTTTGTGGTGTTGTATTTTATAAATGGGCTTTTGGTTATTAAGTTCTGATGGCTTAGTATAAATGAGGGGTTTGTATTGCAAGTATTAAGCATTTTTTTGAAGTTTAGGATGTTAATGGTAATTCATTATACATAGAACTGTATAAAAATCGTTACAAACCTTTTTAGCTTCATCTCATTTTATTGTACAACTAATTTCATTGAAAATTAACATTGAAATCTAACTTATATTAATAAATTTTATCAATAAACTCAATTCTAAATAGCTAACCAAATGAATATTAATTAACACACTATTAATAATTCCTAAAACCTTTGTACTCGACTATTATGTCTTAAACTTAACTTTTTTTAATTTACAAATGGGTTCGAGCAAAAATTATGTACTCTTTTACATTTAAATGTTACTTTACATACATGCTCGTGCACATTTTTATGAATCAATTCGCACATGTGAGATACATCAATAGAAAACACACATAAATTACTTGTATATGAAAATGCATTAACATAATATATATATCTGTATATATTGCATTAGGTTAAATCATCAATTATTCTTGCAACCTTTTCAACTTCATCTCAATCCATAACCGACTTTTAATTCTATACTAATTACTAAATATCATGTGATCAATTCTGGCAAGCCTTGCACTTCCATCTCGATGTTGTATATACTTCACATTAAATGTGCAGGTTTTGTTTTTCGATAAAAGTTATGCAGAACCCGTGCTACGCACAGGCTTCGAATCTAATTGTTAATCGCGTATTATTTTTGTGTATTGACGAGCGTATGCTTAATTATTGTTTAGTATGTTGTATGAAACGTTTTGACTTTCTTGTATAAAAATTTAAAAATGTTTGATGTTGTTTTGTTTTTGTGCTGTTGTATTTTATAAATGGGATTTTGGTTATTAAGATGTGATAGCTTTGTTTCTTTTGGCCTATTACTTATTTGCATGTTAAAAAAATAGATTTGTTTCTTTTTGTCTAATACTTAGCCCTACAATACTTGTCCATTATATGGTTTTTGCATGGTAATATGAGCACACGGGGTCTTTCTAATTGGTCATAGTTTAATGTGCATTAAATATTTTCTTTATTAAGTTTGTAAGTTAAAGTTTGTGTAATAATATATATGTATATATACATATATATATATTAAATATATATAATATATATATATACTATATATAATATATAATATATATAGTATATAATATATATATATACATATATATATATCTATAACAATATATATATATATACATTTCATATATAATATATTAATATCTATATATATATATTTATATATATATCATTATACATATATATTATATATATACTCATCATATAATACTAATACATATATATACTATAGTATATAATATATATATATTTATATATATGTATTATATACTATATATATATATATATCTCATATATTATATATTATGTATATATATGTATATATATTATAAATATATATTTCTATTATATATATATCTATATATATATCATATATATATATATCTCTATATATAATATATTTATAATTATTATTATATATATATAATACTTATAGATATATATTAAGTAAATATTACTATATACTATATATATATGTTATATTATATATATATATTATTATATTATATATATCACCTATACATATAAATATATATATATAATATATATCATAGATTATATTATATATAATAATACATATATATATATTACTATATATATAATATATTATATATATACAATATATGCTATATCATATATATGTATATTATTATATTAGTATGTAGTAGTTATATATGAGTTATACATATATCATGATTATATATTATATATATATATTAAATATATAGTATATATATATATATATATATAGATAACATATATTATATAATTATAATACACTATATATACTATATACCTATATATGATATACTATACTATATGTATATAACATATATATGTAATTTATATACATTTATATGTATATATATATAATATAGTATAGTATATTATATATATAGTATATATTATATACTATACTGATTACATATATACACTATATATATATATACATATATTATGATTATATTATATATAATATAGTTATATAAATATATACATTATATAATATATATGTATATAATTATCATATATAAATATATATATCATATGGTATATTTAATATATATATATAATATATATTATTTATATATATATAGTATATTACTTATATATATATATATTATATATACTCACTATACACACAGGTATATATATTATAGTAGGGATGGGCTTTTTTCAGAAACCTGTTAAGTGCGGGATCTGCGAGAACTTCAATTGTTGCCATTAGAAAAACATGCATTGTTCATATAAAACTATGTATGTTTTCTTACAGTACACCTTAATACACATGCCTGCGTATTAAGGTGTATGTTAAGAAAAACATAACATGTTTTATATGAACATCATGTTTTCTAATGACATAATTGAGTTCTCACAGTTCTGCACTTTAACAGGTATTAAAAATAAAACCATTTTGCATGATTTGTTGCACTTAACAGGTTTTTATTATGAACATGTAGTGTATAAGGTTTATGGTAGAAAATACAGTTTTATAATGAACATGCATGTTTTTCTAATGCAAAATTAGTATCCCGATACTTAACAGGGTTCTCGAAAATACAAGATACACCATAAGTATACTATATAATATAATATGTATTTATATATTATTTAATTTATATATATATATTATATATATTATATATATATATATATATATATTATATTATTATATCTATATATATTATATATGGTTATTCATACGAGAACCACCTTATCTACGAGAACTGCGAGAACTATTTAAAACCGTTAGATCATTTCATCAATGGATGAGATCACTTGTGCCATTAGTGTAATTAATGTAAACAATATGTCATTAGTGTAAATAATAGAAGGGTATTTAGGGGATTTCAAACTTGATAACTGATTGCCAGCATTTAAATCTCTTCCAATTTTATCTCAATTGCATTTAAATTAATTCTCTTTCTACTAATTCATTTGACGGTTTCTAACTTCACAACCCTAATTCATATTAATTATTTACAGCCACCATGCTTTCTCCAATCTCAGGCCGTCATACTTTCACCTTCAAACCACTATCCCTTTTTTGTCATACGTAAAAAATCGCCTGAAGTATTAATGTATATCATGACGGATCTCAAAGTCGATAGAAAAGTTAACGGATACCCTGTCATCGCTTATGTCCATCTGATCTATTAATCTTTGTCTTGACTATCTAGGACGACAGAGGTTTTGGAGACGGAGAGGAAGGCAGTGGTTCGCGGTGGTGAAGTGACGATGGTGAAGAAAACCACGACGGTTACGTTTCTAGATGGTTGGAGTAAGAGTATTTTTAATATTATTTTCGTATTAGTTATTGTCTGGGTTTTTTTGGAATCAGATTTGATTTTTTTTTTAATATATTTTCGTATTAATCAAAGGTTTAATTTCATGTTAATTTGATTGAGAGTTAGATGGCCGCAAGTTTGTTGTATAAAATCTGCTGTTGTTATTTTTGTTGGAATATTTAGTTAAGAGTTATAGCATGTGTTCACTGGATTATATATGTAGTATTACTTTCAAAAATGATTATTAATATGGATGGTGAATGTATATAGTTTGTCACTACTTTTGATTGTGGTGCATATTTGTTTTATGTTTTAAGGTTAATATAGATTCAAGGATAAATGAATGTATACATGTTCAAAACATATATGTTTTAGTTAGCGGGATCTAACTAATGAAATCATACATATGTTTGAGAACATATGTTTTTAAACATGTATGTTCAAAACATGTATGTTTTAAAACACGTATATTTTAAAAAACAATTTCTTATAAATTGAATGGTTAAAACTTAAAACATGTATGTTTTAATGATATTGTTGTTGCTAATTTTTATACTTTTCTTTGTTTTGTGTTTTGATTATAAAACATATATGTTTTGGAAAGATACATATATGTTTACGTACGTAAACATATATGTTTTGTGTTTATGATTAAAAAACATGTTTACATCATTAGTTTAATAACACAAGATTGTGCATATGCGTTTTGCTAGTTGTTGTGATTAATTTTCGTTTCTTATTTGTTTGTGGTTTAATTATTTTCGTGCATGCTTGTTTCAGATTGATTGATGAAGATGAAGATATCATTGAAGATCAGGTAGCGGATGAACACGATTATACATGAAGATAATTTGCGACTTTTGGAGATATATGATTATTGCATGTGTTTTTGTACTTGTAATCAAGTGAAATATAACATTTAAGTATATCAATATTGTTTTTCTTTTTATAATGATTTATGTTCTTTAATTTGTGTTTCAAAGTTTAAAAGGAAATAATGACCATGTAAAAATATTGATAGGTTGATAAAAAAAATGTTAGCTAAAAAAAACATGCGTGCACCTTAAGTATTTGGAGAAAAAAAACATGTATGCACTTTGACTAATTGAAAACATGTATTCACCTTGACTGTTTAGGGAAACATAAACATGTATGCACATTTGCCTATTTGAAAAAGAAAAAAAAATGCACTATTTGAAACCATGTTAGGTTAAACAACAAAACAAATAAATAAATAAATAAATAAATAAATAAATAAAATAAAAATTCCGAATTTTAAGATTTTTAAAAAACGAGAATTAAAAAAAACAAAAATAATATGAAAATGTCTTTTACTATTATACCCTTTTGAATTAAATAAAAATAACAAAATGCCATGGAGCATTTAAATGAGTACATTGTGTATTATTAGTTGTAAAAAGTTGGTTCTCGCAGTTCTTGCAGATAAGGTGGTTATCGCAAGAAAGGGACCCTATATATATATATACACGCATATATATATACATACATATATATATATACATATATATATACATATATACATATATATATATATATATATATATATATATACATATATATACACATATATATATATATATGTATATACATATATATGTATGTATATATATGTATATATATATATATATATATATGTGTATATATATATATGTATGTATATATATATATATATATATATATATA